>KV016262.1:33231-50266 GCA_001598015.1 Dorcoceras hygrometricum
ATGAAACATGGTACTTCGCATCGCAGATAATAGTTCTAACTCGGGCGGCCTTATCCTCATTTTGACGGCCCAATCGACTAGGAACATGTTCAGAATACACAGTGACTATTAGATGTGTTTCATGATAGCCGTCATACCCACTATCACATCTAACATACACTTTATTGTATTCTAGGTCTTTACTCAACGCAATTGTTAATCATCATACAACACAATGAAAGGAAAGAATTCCATTACACAGTGACTATTAGATGTGTTTCATGATAGCCGTCATACCCACTATCACATCTAACATACACTTTATTGTATTCTAGGTCTTTACTCAACGCAATTGTTAATCATCATACAACACAATGAAAGTAAAGAATTCCATATAAATAAATGTGAATATCATATATAAAGATTGTCATATACAAGAGTCTATAAACCCACACGCCACAAGTTGGCTATTTGGGCATTTACTCTAACAAACGTAGCAATGCTATCGTAGACATAGTAGCGACGATAATCTTATCGGTCACCACCTTAGTATCCTCCGGAGCTTGATCCACTGTCATTACGTAAGCCCTTCTGGTGATGAGTTGCTGTTTCTAGGGGCAATATCTGATATGTGGCCGGATTTACCACATGCATAACATACATTCTGCCCAAAACGACACTGGCCCGCATGATTCTTCTTGCAAGTGGGACACGCTGGCCTATTCCTCGATTTAGGAACAGTAGAAATGGGTTGTGCAGCTATCGGCCCTTTCCATTGAGACCCTTGTTGATTATTTTGTTTCTTAGATTGCCTATGGTTTTTTTGCTAGAAGGCTTGTCTTTTCAGCTGTCTATCATCCTATATTGCTTTCTAGTCCTGCTCTGCCCGTAGAGCTTTGTTAACAGCTGCTCTATAATCTACTGGTTCAGCAAGTCTAACATCATGCTTGATCATGGGCTTCAACCCGTTAATAAAATGTCGAAGCTTGACATCTGTATTGGTTCCGATCAAAGGAACAAAATAACATCCCCTCTCAAATTTATGGATATAATCTCGCATAGGCATCCCTCCTTGCTTAAGAGTTAGGAACTCATTCTGCAGCTCCTCCCTCACATCCACAGTAAAGTACTGCTCAAAGAATACCCTCTTAAATTCCTCCCAGGTGAGCATTTCCAAGTCTACAGTTAACTTGGCTCCTTCCCACCATATCATAGCATCTCCTCTCAGCATGTAAATCGTACACCGAGGTCTCTCCATTTCTGTCAGGTGTAGATATTCAAAAATCACCTCCAATGACTTGATCCAGCTTTCAGCTATAAGAGGATCAGTAGAACCAACAAATTCCTGAGGTCTCTGTCTTCTGAACCTCTCCTGCGGATCTTCGCTGCCAACCATCCTTCCTGATGATTGACCATTCCCTTGAGTTTGTTCAACCAAGCTTTCTAAAAGTTGAGCCACTGTGAGACCCGAAAGCTGATGAGATTAATTGAGTTAATTAATCAGGTTTTGTCGAGATCAGATTTGAGTTGTTGTGTTTAGAGAAGCTATCGGGTTCTGTTTGTTCTTAGAACAACTTTGGTTAGTTGAGTTCTTTCACGTAAGCTGTTCAGTAGTTAGCGCAGGTCATCGCTGAATGTTGGCGTTCAGCAGTGGTGACGTCAGCAGCTATCGCTGAGTGGCTGTTTCAGCAGTCATAGCGAGATCAGCAGTCACTGATCAGTAGCGAGTGCGCTAGCGTGTTTCAGTAGCGGGTGCTTGTACGTCGTCGTTTGGATTAATTGGAACGACAACGTTTTGGGGTTAGCGAAGAAGATGAGCTGTGAGTTGCGTTAGCGTCAGCTGGGTGAGAGATCTGTTGTAGCGTTGCTAACAGATGTTGGTTACTATTCACCAGTGAGTAGCGGGTGACGTGTCCAGTTGCGGCAGTAGTTCTCTGCGTAGTCGTTTGAGTTAGTAGCGATCGCTGTTTTGGCTTAGTGAGAGATCTGTTGCAAGATCTGTTTTGCGAGCGGGAGTATCAGTTGCGATAGTTTAAGTTGTCGGTGGAGCTGTTTCCAGTTTTTGTCAGCAGTGAGATTTAATAGGGAGCTTGGCCTTGTTCTCTATTATTGTTCCCGACACTTAGAATATTTTCCCGATTGCCAAATCCTGTCGCGATACCCTAGCTACTATTCACCGAACCTTATCTTCTTCGATTGCCGGTGGTAGGCAGCTCCGACAAAGGCGAGAGTGGTAGCGTTGGAATCCCCTTGCTGAGACGCTTCATTTGGATATTGTTTTCGAACTTTTTCTTGAAGCTGGTGAGGTGTGCGAAGACATCTCCCTTGTATAGTCTGTTGGCATAAGCGTCGGTTTTCGCTCCTAGCTTTTTGGGGTAAGTTGAGTTCCTGCCTTTAAGCTTGTTAGATCTTTCTGTGGTGTTTGATGAGGTAGGATAGCGCTGGTCGAGTTGTAGCTCCCGGCTGTTGCTTTTCTGTGCTTCAGCCTTTGAGCAGTTGTTGTGTTGCCGTTGAGAAGGTGGTGGATCTGCGTCATTGTGGCAATCTGCTTGTAGTAATTGTTGCACAAAGAATTGAGGTATGGATGTGAGCTTGTTTACAGCTTAGGATTGAGCATGGATTATATGCTTGGCTGTGTGTGTGCTCTGTGTTGTTTTTACTTGTGCCTGTGTTATAGTATCAGCTGTTGCATTGGATACACGCATATTGCTGTCGAGCCCTGTTTTGCTAGCTATGCCTGTTCTGTTGAATTGTGAGTACCAGGATGCTATGTTCAAGGACGAGCGGGTAGTTCCCGTATACCTTGGAGGCTGATGGGTAGCTCCCATGTGCTCAGTATACCCGTGGCCACGAACTGATTGTTCCTTTGATCAGATCTTGTTGTTGAGATCCTTTGGCTCCCTGCTTTCGGTTGTAGCCTTGATCCCTTGCATAGCATTTGCATATCTATCTGTGTTTTCCTTATGCTGTTTATTGCTGCTCTCCATAGTGGGGTTTGACCCCGATGTCCCTCTAGGGCTTTTTATTGTTGCCTGTATGTGTTTTCAGGTTTCCCAGGCTTCTCTGCTGGTCGTGGCTTTGACCCAGCTGGAGGTGCCCCAGGAGATGGATAGAGTGTCCCAGTTAGCGTATAGCATATATGTACTAGTACTATTAGCCGGGGAATGCCCTGTTCTTGTGGGATTGTGTTATCCGTTTTAGTACTGGTATTTGTGTTTGTATAAATGTTGTACTGTTGTATCGTGTATTTGTAAACTTGATATTTTAAGTATGATTGTATTTTAAATTATATGTTTTAAACCGTCATGCCAAATTTTTTAAGCCACTTTTTGTATGCTTCCGCTATGTTTGCGTGGTTTAACTCTGAGTAGAGCACGAGGCCTGACAACCATACTATTCAAGACAGGGTTCATCCCTTCTGATGCACTATCTCCTTCTATTTGGCCTCTTCTTCCTCTACCTCGTCCTGCCATATCTGTAAGGGTAGCCCAAATCCACCACAATTCTATTATGAGAGATTATTTTATGCTGGAACATGAAATAAAACTCACAACAATTTTTTTTGAAGCGGCTGGTGAGAGCTGCTCGAACTAGAAGTGTGTTTATCTCAAGAACCATGCTCTGATACCAACTATAGCGACCCAACTTTTCTTAAGGAAATTTCAGAGGTTTGGGGTTCAAATTGAAAGGCGTAAAAATTTCAATCTTACTTGACATAAAAGTCGCTACTAAATTCTGGACTAAAATGCAAATAAATGCATCTCATAAACGCATAAATGTAAGCAAAGTTGAATAATAACATTAGCGGAACTGGTACAAATCTGACAGGTATTCAAATCAAATGGTATGCAATAACAAACCAGAAGACTGAACAGATTTCTTCAAAACAAGAAACTAGAAATCTGTTATTTTACAAAACTAAAACTAAAGTTCTGTACAGCAAAATCTGAAACTGTGAGAACAACGGAACTGGTGTCCACGATAAACACATCCTTCCGTTCAACTAATCACCATCCAGCTCCCTAAATCTCATTACCTGCACTCAATGAAAACTAGTGAGCCTAGGGGCTCAGCAGGTAAAATCTGGTATATATCGAAAGCACTTAACACAAGCAAACGATATTTGATACATAAACTGGAATCTGAATAGATTAATATGAATAACCGAAACAGCATGAACTAAGAAATCTGAATGAACTGAAGCATAAGCATAAACGTTCTGAAATCATTTTCTTTACTTCTAATTAAAGAAGCATCTTTAAACTTTCTACGGAGCTGTGATTAGAATCACACTTATGCTCCTCTTCATTTTCTGGAATTATGACAGGGACACCTGCACAGTTGGTCCATTCGTTTGATCAAACTAGCATCTGATATCAGGGGACTGGGATAAACCCCATCTATGTGAAGGGGTATACAGATCCGTCAATCCGTAATCCTGATCCTTCCTATTTGAAGGGGCACACTGGTTCGTCAACAGGCACTCACCCTTCCTCTGGGGACCGTCTGTTGCCTAAGTCATAATTTAAAAATTTTCTAAAACATTTCCATCTTCTGCTATTTCTTTTCTTTCGTAAATCTGTTTTTCTATTCCTTCTAGTACAGTTTACTGGTTTTTCCTTGTTTAATGATGTTCTGGAACTGTATGAGGATTCTCTGTAATACTTGCGAAGATGAAAACTGAGTACTGTCACTCGAATCAGTTCGAATGAAATAAATAAATCTCTTGAATTGAAGCGTAAAGGAATAAGAAACCAAATCTGAAACATACGTAAATGTCTCGACAAAGAAGAAAGAATTCAGATGTTGTTCGTTGGTCAACTCAGATGTCAATGCAACTGGATTGATTAATTCAGATGTCAACTATCAACTGAAGTCAACTCAGATGTAAACTCCATTTGAACAAAGGAGATCACATGTCTACTGGTCAACTCAGTAGAGAAATAATCCACAGTGAAGGATCTGTCCCAATTCAGAAGTGAACAAACTCGCATCTGAACATAGACCTAACGCAACATCTGAATGTCACGCTTTAGAATTTATTCAACATAGAAACATAAGCTTTTGGTTTAAGAACCAGTTTTCAGACTTAACCACAAGAATAAACATGAACAACGATGGTTTCCTTTGTCTGAAGAATTTAAAATATCTCAAGAAATTTCTGGAAATGATCGAATAAGCTACTTGTAAGCTACTTCGACGAAAATTTTCTTATAAAACTCAAGAACTAACTGGAAGAACATCATCAAACACGTTCTAAAATCTTTTTCTGAATCAAAGTACAGTAAACACGTACTTCATAAAAACAGAGCATGAACTTTTCTTTTCTTTGAAGAACAGCCGTAACTATCTTCAAATCTTTTTAAAATAGCATGCAAACAGAACTGAATATATGCTTTCATGAGTGAGCAAGAAACAGAGTTTACTTGCCTATATTCTGCAACACAATCACAAAATAAATCTAGCAATCACGTACACACCGCCTCTATTTCAAAAACTTTGAAAGGTTTTGCTCAGTTTCTTCACAGAGAGCACCGCTTGCTTTTATGAAAGTGTTTTGATTTGTAAATAATGATGCATGATTTGTCTAACACCGCTTGATTTTATGAAAGTGTTTTGATTTGTAAATAATGATGCATGATGTGTCTAACACCCTATATATATGAATTAACATGCCTAAGGAAGAAACATGTTTAATCAATATGCCAAAGATCTTTTTAAAAGTGCTACTCTAATCTTAAAGTGAAATCTTATGCTTCAAACCGAGCTATTTTATTTGAAAATAAGGATTCAATTGGCTAGTAAGAATCGACCAAACTGCTTTTGTAATTGCATTCTAAAATCTGGAAATCAATTTGCTAAGGAAGGAACTGATTAACACATAAAATAAATATCTGAAACTCAATCTTCTTAAATAAACGAAAGCTGAATAAATTAGCATTTCTATTTAATCCCTCACATCTTATATCTTTCTAATTGTGGCCTATAGAAAATTCTGGGCATTACAGAATATCCCTGGCGACATTATCCAAGTTCGATTTCTTCTCTTCCTCAGTAGTGTATTCATATCTTCTCTTTTCTACCCACTCCGGTGCACCCCCAGTAACGGCTATAGCAGTGCTGGCCTTCATTATCTTTATGGGACCATCTGTAATGACAGACCACATATCATAATCTTGCACGGCCAAGTGATCTTGCATCCTAATCTTCTAGTCGTCATATTACTCCTTGGAAAACGTAGGCATTTTGTTGTGAGTGATTGCCATATTGAAATATATAAGCACAGAAAATGGAACTGTTCAATAACTGAGATACGCAGGCTCTGATACCAATTGATAGGATCAATTAGGATCAAAAACAGGCCTAGGAGTTCAGAAGGGGGGTTGAATGAACTCCTTGGATTTTTATTTTTCGAAACCTTAAAACCGATTTTACAAGTGCCTTGCTTAACTCAGATCTGAGTTACTTGATCTGAGGATCCCAGTTTCAATCTGGTCTTTCAGTTAACAATTAAAATGTGCGGAAAGAAACTGCTTGATCAGTGAACAGTATAAGTCAATAAATGCGATAAGTAAAAGTGTAAGGGACAGAAATTTGTTTCTGGAAGTTCGGATCAGAAGATCATACGTCTCCCCTTCTTCTTTTGTAGGAATGTTTCACTAGAAGACTTTGATTTGTACAGACTCTGTAGACACCCAATCACCGAGTCTTGCTCCAAGTGAACTCCTAGCAATCACCAACTACACACAAATAATCCTGCGGTTTACAATCGAATGAGGTATTTTCAAATGGCTTAACATAGCACGTTTGTTACAGACTCAATCTTGATGATACAATGAATACAGTATTTTTGAGTGCTGTATATATCTCGAAGAGAAAGAAATTAAGAACAAAATAATGTTCTTTGAGATTTGACAACTGGGACTTTGAGTATATTCGCGATGCAAAGTTCCCAGAGAATGTGTGAGAGCGATGTTATAGCAATAAAGATGTCGAGAATAGCATAGTGGTTTTCCCAGCGCTTCTTCACTTGAATTATTCAGTAATTTATATGCTTGAGTCTCAACGGTCAGTAGGAATAAATCCTTTGCATATCTTCATTGAATATCCATTAGCGCTATGCACAAGGTAAACTGCGCTGTCAAAGCTTGATTGACTTGTTTACCTAGTCGGGTAACCAGCGTATCAATCATTCTGCGTGATGTGCGATTTTACTCTAAATAGCTTTGATTTTGTTTGCTTAAATCAATTTTGACCGTTGCAATCTCTCAAATAAACTGATAAAGTCTGAAGAGATTTGAAGCCCACACCAGTTGAAGTACTGACATCTGAGTGCTGCTCTCTTTCCCTTTGTGAATAGCTAAGGAGATTGTCTCCTTACACGT
The DNA here is from genome assembly GCA_001598015.1 of Dorcoceras hygrometricum. NCBI lineage: Eukaryota > Viridiplantae > Streptophyta > Magnoliopsida > Lamiales > Gesneriaceae > Dorcoceras > Dorcoceras hygrometricum. Next base: position 40,596 of record KV016262.1, read on the forward strand.
AAGATTATCACATCTGAGATATCTCCCGCTCTGTCACATCTGAAGGTTCTACTGCTCTTCTCGTAAAATTGACTTTATCAAAGCTGAAGTCTGAAGAACCCTTTGCAGTCTATTCACATCTGATATGCATATACTCAAATCTGAAATATACTTACTGAACAAACAGACCTGGATCTGTCACTGTAGCCTCTGAATCAATTCTGAATACCCTCAAATCTGAATTCCTGACTTGACAACTGAATATTTCTGAATACTCCAATCTGATAGGCTCTGATTCGAAGACCTTCAACCCGATAACTGAAATCTGAGTACACTGTTCCCAAATCTTTTGGATCTACAGATGCTTTAACTGTTAGCTACTATGACTGACTGTACATATCTGATTTCTAAGATTCAGTTCTTGTCTTGTTTTTGTTATCACCAAAACTTATAAATTTTATCTTAACAATCTCTATCTCCTCTTCAGTCTTCAGAGACACCGACATGGATAGAATAACACCATGACCCACAGGTAGATATCCTATTTTGGACTCTTAAAAAGAGAACCTCTTAAGTATGGTGTCGATGTAGGTCGCTTGGGTGATTCAGAGCATCCCTTTGATCTATCTCTATAGATCTTAATTCCTAGAGGATGATTCACCTAAGTCCATTGAAAACTTTCTAGAGAGCCAAACTTTTGTTAACTGCATCGTTCCTACATCATTCCCAATGAGTAGAATGTCAAGAACGTAAAGTACAAGGAACGTCACAACGTCCTTTATCAGCTTCTTGTAACGCACGATTCCTCCGTGCACTTGATGAAACCAAATTCCTTAATCGTTTCGCCAAATCTCAGGTTCCAACTTCTTTATGCCTGCTTGAGACCATAAAATTGTCTCTGAAGCTTACATACCTTATATTTGCTTCCAACATATGTGAATCCATCAGGCTGCATCATATAGTTTTCTTCCTTAATGTTTCCATTAAGGGACGCAGTCCTCACATCCATTTTCCATACTCATAATCATACCATGCAGCTATGGCTAGAAGTTTCCTTATGGATTTGAACATAGCGACAGGTGAAAAAGTGTCATCAAAACCAACATCTTTCCTTTGAGTGTAACCTTTTGCCACCAATTGCGCCTTTGAAGATCAATACCTTACCATCAGGCCCAAGTTTCCTTTTGTAAATCCATTTACATCCTATAGGAACGATTCCTCCAAGAGGATCTACAAAGGACCAAACTTGGTTGTTGGGCATGGAGTCTATATCAGACTGCATGGCTTCAATCTATAATGAAGAATCAGCATAAAAAATTGCCTCCTTGAAGTTTGTTGGATCGCATCCAATGTCAAGATCACCTTGATCCTCTTAAAGTAGGAAACCATACCAGACGGGAGATCTAGGGACCCTTTTGGATCTCCTATGAGAGTTTCTCAATGATTGGTTCTTGAGTTGTGGTCGGTAAAATACTCGCTTCGGGGTTGATCTCGAATTTCTTCGAGTTCCATCAACTTGCCTTTTCCATCAAGTAGAAATTCCTTCTCCAAGAAGGTGACATTTTGGAAACAAACACTTTTGTTTCCGTGAAATGATAGATATAGTATCCAATTGAGTTCTTTTGATACCCCACGAAGTAATCATAAGATGGATCGATTATCCAGCTTATCTCCCACTGTGCTTCACGTAATCAGGATATCCTCACATTCTTAAGTACGAGTACTTAAGTGGTTGCTCATCCATATCTCTTGTGGAGTCTTTTCCACTGATTTAATGCGGACATTGTTCAACAACAATACTGACGTCAGTAAAGCTCATCGCAGAACTAAGTATGTTCAACGGTGTTTGATTACGAAGCTCCAATAAACCATTTAGAAGTGGTGTCCCTGAAGCTGTTAACTGAGAGAGAATCCGGTTCTCTTTAGGATAATACAAAAATCTGTGCATATGTGGAATCGATCAGATCAAAGAGCTATAATACTTATGCATAGTGGGTTTTCTACTTCCTTCTTGAATTACATGAACCTTTCACAGGATTCAGATTTATATTTTATTAAATATAAATACCTCATGCCTCGTTTAGTAATCAGTAAAGGTAATTAAGTAGGTGTTCCCATAATTATCGATACTAAGTCGGCAAAACACATCTGTATGGATCAAATCCAACAGTACATGTGCACGCTCAGGCTTGCCTCTAAAAGGTGTTTTAGTCATTTTTCCTTTTAGACAGGACTCACAAGTAGGCAGGGAGTTGATGTCAGACATTTCAAACATCTCATATCCTACTAACTTGTTCATCCTTCCTAGGGATATATGACCTATCATAGCAGTGACGGATCCGGATCACGCTCCCGGGGTGCATCGGAAGTTTTAAAAATTTTATTCCAGGGAACGCTCATACGCGATTATAACAAAAACTAAACATGCATAGGATGTTTAGAAATATTTACCTTTGGCGATTTCGCGCCCGGCTCAGACTATTTCGATTTTACGCGGCAATAGCACTTAAATGGTTGAATCTTTGATTGTTAGACTAATCACGTCCATGACCGGTTTCCAGATTCCTTCACTGCCTAGCACTAGAAAGCACAGCAAATTGTCACGAACAGAATCTCCTCACGAAGACGGCCGGAACGGGGTTCGATGGCATGTGGTAACGGCGACTAAAGACGGTGGAGGCGACGACAGGAGGAGGCCAAGAGTGGATGGGAGGGGAGAGGAGAGTTCGATTCAATAATCAAGTGGGTTCTTTTTCTCTTTTTTTTGAATGTGTCTCCTCATTTCCATATTTATAGGTAGAGGGATAGAGATTGAGTTTATCAAAACAGAGAACATTCGGTCAAACTAAAACAGTGAACATTCGGTTCAACTCAAACTGTGAACATTCAATTCAACCCAACTATGATCATTCGGTTCAAGTCAAACTAGGAACATTCGGTTCAAGTCAAATAGGAACTTCATTTCGACTCCCTCGATTATTGTCTCATCATAATCCCGATCGAGATCAGATATCACCGATGTGATCATTTTGTAAAACTGATCATTATGATGCAAAATCAAATTTTCGAACCACTAAATCTATTTTGACAGGTTTACTGCCATTAGCTAAATATGGAAGTCCTACTCCCTTAGATAATTTTTGAAGTCATACTCCCAACCTTCCTCCTACTGTACTCAACACTTTGAGTTCCATATCCGTACGGGAATTGGGAAACCAATACTTGTGTGACCCTCAATGGTTCAGGGACACAGCTACCCGTGGGTTCACAACTCCTTGTGACTACGAAAACATATTTCCGGACTTGCCCATCGTACCATGGTAAAGCGTCTAGAAACATCACCCCATGATCTCCTAGGTATCAATGATAGTGCCTATAAGAACCGGTTTGTGAGGAATCAGGTTTTAGATTAGTGATTAATCGAATTGATTTGGGATTAGTCACGTGGATTATGAGGGTTTTATGATAGAAATCTGATTCCAGTAGAATTCAGACGTTAGTGTTCAGCTGTAACGCTAGTTGGTGAAGTCTGATTAGTCATTGATGGCACGGGAGTAATGCGCCGTCGTATCGTGAAAATCAGGTGTAGCGCATTTCAGACGTCAACGCAGGTCAACGGTACTGTAGATAGTGATCGCTGAATTAGTCATGCGTTGTCGTTTCGTTATTCAGTAGTAGCGCTTGAAGAGGTATCTGCTGGCAGCTGAGGCGTGGGTGCGAGAATTGACGAGAACGCGACACGTGTTGGTCAACTTTTTGGTGTTGACTGCTGATATTGTAGCGCTATCAGCTGTTGCGTTTGTGAGGAATTGATTTAGTCGAGCGACCAGCTGTTGGTTTGAGGAACCAGTCGGTGATGGTGAAGTGACGTCGTTTTTATAAGTTGAAACGCAGCGTTTTGGGTGCAACGCTTTTGATCAGCTGTTGGCAACGAAGGTGACGTATTCTTGATACGTCGTCATTTGAATTGTTTAGCGTGACCAACTGTTGGTTGTTGAGAAAGGAATCTTTCGTCAGCTTTTGTTAGCGCTGCGGCGTCATTTGGATTAGTTGATGCGGCGTGGTTTTGATGTTCCTTTGTGAATGCAACGTCTGATGGTTGCAGCTGGTTTCGTTGAGAGGAAAAGCTGGTTTCTGTTGTAAGATACCTACTGTTTCGATGTCTGATAATTTTGTGAACAGCAGCTGTTGGAATTGGGAGATATATAGACAAGTGTTGATCGACACTTAGAATTATTTAGAGCCAGATATTCCTTATCTCCATCTTCAACCATCGTTTTAGTACTGTTCATCGTAACTATTTTCGCGTCGATTGCCGCCATTCTCCGCCGTTGTTTTGTGCGTTTTTGGTGGCGCTGGATTCCTGGTGAGTGGATCTTCCGATTGTTACCCCGTTGAGGCTGTAGAACGACCTTGGAGAGGATCGCGAAGTTGTTGGTTTCATCGTACAGTGGAACTCGGTAGTTCTTCCGCTAGTTTCAGCCTCTGGGTAAGAATTTCCTACCGTTATAAACTTAGTATGAACTGCTTGTACTTTGTTTAGAAGTAGAACCGGAGTTAGGTTCTTGGCCGTAGGAAATATTGTTGAGAAGTTCAGATTTGAACTACTCATGAGTTAATTATTGAGTTTCCTTAACAAATTTGAGGTTCTAGGTGCATCCTGCCGTGATTGCCGTAGCAGAAGGAAGCTGACTCGCTTGATGTGATTCTGTGCTTTTACGTGATACAGTTTTGTTGAATTGTTTGAGTTGTACATTCTGTTATCACGTATTGAATTGTATGCATTGTGAATTGGATATTGAATTGGCATACATGCATACATCTTGAGCCTGATTGACAGATTGATTGATGACCTGATTGAGAGCCACGTTGTGACTGGCCGACAGATGTGTCGTTCCTGGAAAATCCGACACTGTCATCGGAGTGGTGACTACAGGATTCGAGTGTCTACCACCGAGCTGTGATGGGCTGATGGGCTCTGAAGATCACGGACCGATGATTTCCCCGGTTGATACACCGGGCGGGTATAGAGTCTCATTGAGATGATTTTCCAGTTGATACACTGGTCTAGCTATCCGATCCTTGATAGCCCTCATGCATTGCATATCATTGATTATAGCATGTTGCATGATTAGCTGTTTTGATAGCTCTTCGTACTGAGGCTTGACCTCGTATTTCTTATCCTTCTGTTGTGTTGTTTGATCTGTGTTACCCATTTGCAGGATTTTCAGGTAACCAAGCTGGACCGAGTGGAGTGCCAGCTGGTCGATCCCCGTTACCTTGAGGCCCAGTTTATTTTATGATATGTATTGAACCGGGGGATGACCCGTGTTTTATTGTATTGGGGATCTGTACTTGATTTGAGATTTGATGTTACCTGTTTATATGAGTTTGAGTTAACTCGTATTTTGATTATGAATATTTTGAATGATGATTTTGAGTTCAGGCCCAAATGATTTCGAAAAATTTTTAAGCCCTACTTTATACTTCCGCTATTATGTGCTTATTTGTGCTGTAATCTTGAGTGATTAGCACGGGGCCTGACATTTTTGGTATCAGAGCTTATACTGGGATAAGCTCGATTTCTTTTGATCACACTCGAGTCTATGCACAGAGTTTTGATTTGATTTTTTGATTGACAATGTGACTTATTTGATCTTTTATCTGTGTATGTGATATATCTGCTGTGAGATCTTACCTCTAGACTTGTTTAGATGCCGCCGAGGAGAGGAAGAGGTAGGACGACTAGACGTACCGAGGAGGAGTCTAGGGCAGGTAGCGATGATGATGTTCATCAGGTTGAGAACGTTACTAGACAGATAGGTGATATGGATCTGGTTTTAGCTAGGTTTAAGCGGACGAACCCTCCGACGTTTTCTACAGCCGAGGGTGGTGCGATGGCTGAGGCTTGGTTAGTTCATATGGAGGAGTTGTTTGATACTCTGGAATACGCTCCCGAGAAGAGATTAAAGCTGGCGGTGTTGCAGCTGAGAGACAACGCACAGCACTGGTGGAGAGGTACTTCTCGTATCCTTCGTGATAGTGGTGCTGTGATCACTTGGGAGAGCTTCTGTATGATGATGTTCATCAGGTTGAGAACGTTACTAGACAGATAGGTGATATGGATCTGGTTTTAGCTAGGTTTAAGCGGACGAACCCTCCGACGTTTTCTACAGCCGAGGGTGGTGCGATGGCTGAGGCTTGGTTAGTTCATATGGAGGAGTTGTTTGATACTCTGGAATATGCTCCCGAGAAGAGATTAAAGCTGGCGGTTTTGCAGCTGAGAGACAACGCACAGCACTGGTGGAGAGGTACTTCTCGTATCCTTCGTGATAGTGGTGCTGTGATCACTTGGGAGAGCTTCTGTGAGGCGTTCCGATAGGCATATACCCCGGAGTCCTTCTATAACAGTCGTGAGCGAGAGTTCGGCAACCTAAAGCAGGGTAACTTGTGAGTGGCTGAGTATGCCCGACAGTTTTCTGCTCTATTGATCTATGTGCCACACGTAGCCAACCAGGAGAGGACGAAGAGGAACAAATTTTTGAAAGGCTTGAGGACTGATCTTTACCGGATGGTTTTGTCTGGTTCACCTGTGACCTATATAGATGCAGTGAACCGAGCGGTGGATATTGAGGAGAGTTTGCTGGAGGAGGATGCACCGACTCGGCTGACTACTGGACGCACCTATCAGCCTGTTCAGGATGCGTCGCAATCTTTTTATTCTCCTCAGGGGTCGCAGCAACAGACGAATAGCCAAAGGTTTCGACCTCGAGGGAAACAGTTCAAGAAGAAGGCGAATTCGAGTTCCTCTGGTTCTGCGAGTTCTGGTTCTGGCAGTTGTTCAGGCGGCATGTCTTGTGGACAGTGCGGAGGAAGGTATCCGACTTTGCAATGTCGTTTAGTTCAGGGGTTTTGCCATAATTTTGGACAGCCCGGACATTTTCAGAGAGTATGTCATTTGTTGAGGTGTCAGTCTTCCGTTCCTTCGCAGCAGGGATCAGCTGGTGGTTCTTCTCAGAGACCGTAGTTTCCTGCCCCTACCCAGCGATCTAGATTCCAACTCCGTGAGCCTTATAGGTTTGGAGCACCTTCGAGACCTCAGTTTCAGATTCCACAGCAGGCCCAGGCGAACGCTTTGACGAGAGAGCATGCTGAGGAGACACCTGCCATGGTGATCGCAGGTACATGCTCTGTTTTTTAGTACCCTGCGAGAGTTCTATTTGACACTGGTGCATCACACTCTTTTATTTCTGAGTTGTTTGTGTGTGAGAAAGGGTTGAGTTCTTCCCCATTGTGTGATGTTGTTTTCGTGTCTACTCCAGCTGGTGTGAGTCTGTGGTCCCGTGAAGTGGTGTTGGATTGTGTGCTTCGATTCGATGAGCATCTTTTGGTGTCCAATCTGATTGTTTTGGGAATTAGAGATTTTGATTGCATCTTGGGAATGGATGTATTTTCTAGCTATAAGGCTACTGTTGACTGTTTTCATGGTGTGGTGAAATTTCGCCCTGACTCGGGTGAGAGGTGGGAGTTCTATGGTGCTGATTCGCGCTCGAAGATTCCATTGGTGTCCGCCATAGAGATGTTTAGCCTGCTATCGCTGGATAATGCTGGATTCATGATTTATGCGCTTGACATTTCCCAAGAGCCGCGATTGGAGTTGGGCGACATTCCGATCGTTCGAGAGTTTCCCGATGTGTTCCCGGATGAGATTCCTAGATTTCCTCCAAGACGTGAGATCGACTTTAACATTGAGTTGGTGCCCGGTACCGTCTCGATTTCTAGAGCTTTGTATCGGTTTGCGCCAGCAGAGTTGAAAGAGCTGAAGTATCAGTTGAGAGATCTCTTGGAGAAAGGCTTCATCAGACCGAGTATGTCGCCTTGGGGAGCTCTGATTCTTTTTGTGAAGAAGAAGGATGGGTCTATGAGGATGTGCGTGAATTTCCGACAGCTGAATAAGGCGACGGTGAAGAACAAGTATCCTTTGCCGAGGATTGACGACTTGTTCGATCAGTTGCAAGGGTAGGTGGTGTACTCGAAGATTGATTTGCGCTCTGGCTACCACCAGTTGCGGATTAGAGACGCTGACGTGGAGAAGATAGCTTTTCGGACTCGTTATGGGCATTATGAGTTTCTTGTGATGCCGTTTGGGTTGACGAATGCCCCAGCTGTTTTCATGGATTTGATGAATCGCGTCTTTAGCGAGTACATCGATCGGTTTGTGATTGTCTTCATAGACGATATCTTAGTGTATTCGAGGAGCTTGAGAGAGCATAAGGAGCATCTGAGATTGGTGTTGTAGAGATTGAGAGACTCGCAATTATACGCCAAGTTCACCAAGTGCGAATTTTGGCTTGACAGAATTATCTTTTTGGGTCATGTGATTTCAGCGCAAGGGATTTCGGTGGATCTGAGTAAGGTCGAAGCAGTTATTAACTGGGAGAGACCTAGGAACGTTTCTGAGATCCGCAGATTTTTGGGATTGGCTGTCTATTACAGGTTTTATCGAGAAGTTCTCTTCGATAGCCAGGCCGATGACTCAATTGACTCAGAAGGATCAAAAGTTCGTTTGGACGGATGAATGCGAGTACAGTTTTCAGACGTTGAAGGAGAAGTTGACTACTGATCCTGTTTTGGCTCTACTGTCTGGATCTGGAGGATTCGTTGCGTGCTCCGATGCTTCTCTTAATGGTTTGGGATGTGTTTTGATGCAGAACGTGTGAGGATTGAGAAGTTAGATTATTGATTAATTGATTTGATTTGGGATTAATCACGTGATTTTGAGGTTCTTGCTGAATTTTGAGCGTCGCGTTAAGTTTTGGGAAATTTAGTCGTAGCCATTTTGGAGCAAAAAATGTTAGCAGCAAGTTACTGTAGCTCCTGCTGGTGGATTTGGAATCAGCAGAGATGACGTCAGCGTGACGCAAGGAGAGCTGCTGGTTTTGGTTTTGAAGTTTGAAGTTGCTGCTGGCAGACGTTGCGCGTAACGTGAGATTGAGCAAGGAAGTGACACGTGTTAGTCAACATCTTGGAGTGTTGACTATTGATTTCAGCAGTTGCGCTTGTGTGGAACGATCAGCAGATGGTTTGAGAAAATAGTCGCGAGAGCTGTCGATAGATATGATGACGTAGGCGTGACGTATTCCTTGCTGCTGATAGTCATTGCGTTATGTTGGTTACTGCTGATCAGCAGGCGCGCATATGCAAGAGCGTTGAGAAGCGGCGTCGTTTGAATTAGTGGAAACGCTGCGTTTTGAGCTTTTAGTTTGAGAGATCAGCTGTTGGCAGCTTTGCTTACGTATATAAAATGACGTCGTTTGGATTAGTAGATGCGTCGTCGTTTTGAGTGATTTCTCGCGTCCAGCAGATAGATTGTTTTAGAGAGAGCTGCTACCAGCTCTTGGTTAATTGCTTGCGAGAGCTGTTGTCAGCTGGTATTTGCTACGGCGTCGTTTTGATAAGTTGGAACGGTGTCGTTTTGTAGCGTTTTCGTGCGATTGGTTATTTAGTCGTTGCTGCTGATTTTACGAAGAGAAAAGAGTAGATTGCTGCTGATAGACTTCTGCTGAACACTTCGATGGATCGCGTCGTTTCGTTGGAACGGTGTCGTTTTGTAGCGTTTTCGTGCGATTGGTTATTTAGTCGTTGCTGCTGATTTTACGAAACGAAAAGAGAAGAGAACTGCTGATAGACTT
>KV016262.1:55358-86887 GCA_001598015.1 Dorcoceras hygrometricum
TAGTCATTGCGTTATGTTGGTTACTGCTGATCAGCAGGCGCGCATATGCAAGAGCGTTGAGAAGCGGCGTCGTTTGGATTAGTAGATGCGTCGTCGTTTTGAGTGATTTCTCGCGTCCAGCAGATAGATTGTTTTAGAGAGAGCTGCTACCAGCTCTTGGTTAATTGCTTGCGAGAGCTGTTGTCAGCTGGTATTTGCTACGGCGTCGTTTTGATAAGTTGGAACGGTGTCGTTTTGTAGCGTTTTCGTGCGATTGGTTATTTAGTCGTTGCTGCTGATTTTACGAAGAGAAAAGAGAAGATTGCTGCTGATAGACTTCTGCTGAACACTTCGATGGATCTTAGTGAATCAGCAGGCGAGGATTGAAGAGGTATTTATAGTAGTGTCGATCGACACTTAGAATTATTTTTGAACCAGCCATTTCTTATCTTCTTCTCCAAACCCTCGTCGAGCTACTGTTTACCGAGACATATCTTCCCTAGATTTCCATCGCATCCAGCCTTTATTTTTGGAGATCTTTGTGGCGCTGGATTCCCCTTGCTTAGCTCTTTCGTTTGCTACCCTTTTGAGACGATTGAATTGCGCTGGAAGTGGAAACGCGAAGCTGCTGGACTTCGAAGCTTTTGATAAAAGTCTGTGCGTGCGTTCTTCTGCTAGCGTTAGCTTTTGGGTGAGCAATTCTTGTGGTTTGAGCTCGGTTTTTAGTAGTTAATGCCTGCGTAGAAGTATAAGATTGAAGTACGCTTCTGGACGTAGGATTAGCGTGTTGTGTAGCTGAATTGAGCTAAGATATTAGCTATGTTGTAACAGATTTCAGCTTCCAGGAAGTGTCCTGCTGTGTGATTGAGCCAGGAGGAATCTGTTAGGTAATTCGAAGGAGGAAAGGTACGATTGAGCTGCTCCTTAGCAGCTTGAGCGTGAACATGTCTATGTTTCGATGCTGTGAATTGCTGTTATGTGGTTTACGTGATTTTACATGATGGAATTGATTGAGTTATGTTTTGCTTCACGTATTATGAACTGTATTCATCTGGCTTGGATATTGAATGGCATTCATGCATACATCTTGAGCCTGATATGCAGATTTGATTTGATTACCTGATTGGGTGCCACGTTGTGACTGGCCGACTGTTGAGTCGTGTCCGAGAAGTCCAACGCTATCGTCGGAGCGGTGACTACCGGATACGAGGGTCTACCGCCGAGCTGTGATGGGCTGACGGGCCCCGATGATCACGGACCGATGATTTCCACCGGCTGATTGGCTGTGTGTGGTATGGAGGCTTGATTGAGTTGCCAGTTGATAGACTGGTCTAGCTATCCGATTACTTGATAGCCCTCATGCATTCATAGCATTGATTTGTAGCATGTTGCATGTTTATCTGCTTTGATAGCTCTTCGTACTGAGGCTTGACCTCGTACTTCTTTTCTTGCTTTTGTTGTTTGGGTCTGTGTTACCTATTTGCAGGAGCATTAGGTAATCAAGCTGGGCCGAGTGGAAGTTCAGCTGGTCGATCCCCGTGTCCCTGAGTCCCAGTCTATATATATGATATTTATTGAACCGGGGGTATGCCCTGTGTTATCATGTATGGGGGATTTATATTTTGATTGATACTTGTTGCGTTGGAGTTTGAGTCAACTCGTATTTTGTTATCGCTATTTTGAATGTATGATTTGAAGTTCAGGCCTATTGTATTTCAAAAATTTTTAAGCCCTAATTTTAAGCTTCCGTGTTTATATCTTCACGCAGTCAGAATTGAATATGAGCCAGCGACATTGGATGGAATTGCTCAAAGCTTTAACTGTGAGATTCAGTATCAGCCTGGGTGGATGAACTCGGTTGTCGATGCATTGAGTAGGAAGACCCAGCCTGCGATGCTTTCGTTTTTGAATGTCTCAAAAGTCTATGAGCAGTTGAGTACTTCTTGTTGGCGATTTCAACCGGGTGATCAGTACTTTATGGTTTCTTCGACTCAGGTAGAACCGCAGATTGTGAGTGACATCAGGGAGGCGCAAAGGACTGATCCATATGTTCATGAGTTGAAGATTAAAGCCCGAAGTGGTCAGTCTGATGAATTCTCTATTAATTCTGATGGATGTCTGAGATTTCAAGGAAGATTGGTGGTTCCGAACTTGATCGATTTGAAAGAGACCATTCTGAACGATGAGCATTGTAGTCGGTATAGTGTGCATCCGGGCGAGAGAAAGATGTACCATGCCTTGAAATCTCACTACTGGTGGGAAGGCATGAAGAGCGACATCTCTGGTTTTGTGGCTAGGTGTCTGAATTGCCAGCAGGTCAAGGCTGAGAGAATGAGACCTGGTGGATTGCTACAGAGTTTGGAGGTGCCCCAATGGAATTGGGAGCACATCGCCATGGATTTTGTGACCCATCTACCTCGATCGAGTAGGGTATGTGATGCGGTTTGGGTGGTGATAGATAGAATTTCGAAGTCAGCCCATTTCATTCCCTATGATGTGAGGTGTTCCATGAAGAAAATGGCGAAACTATACATCGACCATGTGGTTAGATTGCATGGAGTTCCTGTTTCGATAGTGTCTGACAGAGATCCAAGGTTCACTTATCGTTTTTGGAAGAGTCTGCAAGCAGCGATGGGTTCGAGATTGGCTATGAGTACAGCCTATCACCCACAGACAGATGGTCAGTCTGAGCGGACCATTCAGACTGTAGAGGATATGCTGTGTGCAGTTGTGATGGATTTCAGTGATGGCTGGCAGGATTCTTTGTCCTTGGTTGAGTTTTCATATAATAATAGCTACCAGGTGACTATCAGGATGGCTCCATTTGAGGCATTGTATGGTCGTAAGTGCAGATCTCCAATTTGTTGGGAAGAAGTTGGTGAGAAACAGCTTTCTACCGCTGAATTTGTGCAGCATATGAAAGATCAGATTGATTTGATTCGAAATAGAGTGAAGGCTGCACAAGATAGATTTATCAGCTATGCTAATCGAAGACGTCTATCGATAGATTTTGAGGTTGGCGATCGTGTGTTTCTTAAGATTTCTCCTTTCAAGAGCGTTATGCGATTCAGATTTAAAGGCAAATTTGCTCCTAGATTCGTTGGTCCTTTCGAGATTGTTGAGCGGATTGGACAGTTGGCTTATCGATTGAGGCTGCCTGATGAGTTAGCAGCGATACATGACGTTTTTCATGTGTCAATGTTGAGAAAATATGAGCCAGATCCTTCCCATGTTTTGATAACCGACGAAGTTGAGCTGGATTCTGCCTTGAGCTATGTTGAATATCCAGTGCAGATTCTGGATAGGAAGGAGAAACAATTGAGGAACAAGATAATTCCGTTGGTGATGGTCTAATGGAGTAAGCATGGCCGAGAAGAAGCTACCTGGGAGGTTGAGGAGAAGATGAGACATGACTGGCCTCATCTGTTTGAGCACTGATAGTGCGAATTCCATGTAATTTCTAAAGCTTTGATTGAGCTTGTTTAATTGTTGGTGATTGATTTGATTATTTGTTTGTTTCTGCCTATGAGTTTGCCTTTGATTTCGAGGACGAAGTCTCTTAAGGTGGGGAGAATGTGAGGAATCAGATTTTAGATTAGTGGTTAATCGAATTGATTTGGGATTAGTCGCGTGGATTATGAGGGTTTTACGATAGAAATCTGATTCCAGTAGAATTCAGGAGTTAGTGTTCAGCTGTAACGCTAGTTGGTGAAGTCTGATCAGTCGTTGATGGCGCGGGAGTAATACGCCGTCGTTTCGTGAAAATCAGGTGTAGCGCATTTCAGACGTCAATGCAGGTCAACGGTACTGTAGAGAGTGATCGCTGAATTAGTCATGCGTCGTCATTTTGTTATTCAGTAGTAGCGCTTGAAGAGGTATCTGCTGGCAGCTGAGGCACGGGTGCGAGAATTGACGAGAACGCGACACGTGTTGGTCAACTTTTTGGTGTTGACTGCTGATATTGTAGCGCTATCAGCTGTTGCGTTTGTGAGGAATTGGTTTAGTCGAGCGACCAGCTGTTGGTTTGAGGAACCAGTCGCCGATGGTGAAGCAACGTCGTTTTGATAAGTTGAAACGCAGCATTTTGGGTGCAACGCTTTTGATCAGCTGTTGGCAACGAAGGTGACGTATTCTTGATACGTCGTCGTTTGAATTGTTTAGCGTGACCAACTGTTGGTTGTTGAGAAAGGAATCTTTCGTCAGCTGTTGTTAGCTCTGCGGCGTCATTTTGATTAGTTGATGCGGCGTGGTTTTGATGTTCCTTTGTGAATGCAACGTCTGATGGTTGCAGCTGGTTTCGTTGAGAGGAAAAGCTGGTTTCTGTTGTAAGATACCTACTGTTTCGATGTCTGATAATTTTGTGAACAGCAGCTGTTGGAATTGGGAGATATATAGACAAGTGTTGATCGACACTTAGAATTATTTTAGAGCCCGATATTCCTTATCTCCATCTTCAACCCTTGTTTTAGCTACTGTTCACCGTAACTCTTTTAGATATATAGACAAGTGTTGATCGACACTTAGAATTATTTAGAGCCCGATATTCCTTATCTCCATCTTCAACCCTTGTTTTAGCTACTGTTCACCGTAACTCTTTTCCCGTCGATTGCCGCCGTTCTCTGCCGTTGTTTTGAGCGATTTTGGTGGCACTGGATTCCTGGTGAGTGGCTCTTCCAATTGTTACCCCGTTGAGGCTGTAGAACGACCTTGGAGATGATCGCGAAGTTGCTGGTTTCTTCGTACAGTGGAACTCGATAGTTCTTCCGCTAGTTTCAGCCTCTTGTTAAGAATTTCCTGCCGTTCTAAGCTTAGTATGAACTGCTAGTACTTTGTTTAGAAGTAGAACCGGAGTTAGGTTCTTGGCCGTAGGAAATATTGTTGAGAAGTTCAGATTTGAACTAGTCATGAGTTAATTATTGAGTTTCCTTAACATATTTGAGGTTCTAGGTGCATCCTGCCGTGATTGCCGTAGCAGAAGGAAGCTTACTTGCTTCAGTTGTTTGTGCCGTGCCTTTGTAAATCTGTTGAGGTAGATATCAGCCGTTGAAGGTACGAATTGAGCAGATTTAACATCATGGACATGGCTGTGATTGATGTTATGAAATCTGCTGATGTGATTCTGTGCTTTTAGGTGATACAGTTTTGTTGAATTGTTTGAGTTGTACATTCTGTTTTCACGTATTGAATTGTATGCATTGTGAATTGGATATTGAATTGGCATACATGCATACATCTTGAGCCTGATTGATAGATTGATTGATGACCTGATTGAGAGCCACGTTGTGACTGGCCGACAGATGTGTCGTGCCTGAAATGTCCAACGCTATCATCGGAGTGGTGACTACTGGATTCAAGTGTCTACCACCGAGCTGTGATGCGCTGACGGGCTCTGAAGATCACGGAGCGATGATTTCCCCAGTTGATACACCATGCGGGTATAGAGGCTCATTGAGATGATTTTCCAATTGATACACTGGTCTAGCTATCCGATCCTTGATAGCCCTCATGCATTGCATAGCATTGATTATAACATGTTGCATGATTAGCTGTTTTGATAGCTCTTCATACTAAGGCTTGAACTCGTATTTCTTTTCCTGCTTTTGTGTTGTTTGGGTCTGTGTTACCCATTTGCAGGATCTTAAGGTAACCAAGCTACACCGAGTGGAGTGCCAGCTGGTCGATCCCCATTCCCTTGAGTCCCAGTTTATTTTATGATATGTATTGAACCGGGGGATGCCCCGTGTTTTATTGTATTGGGGATCTGTACTTGATTTGAGATTTGATGTTACCTGTTTTATATGAGTTTGAGTTAACTCGTATTTTGATTATGAATATTTTGAATGATTATTTTGAGTTCAGGCCCAAATGATTTTGAAAAATTTTTAAGCCCTATTTTATACTTCCGCTATTATGTGCTTATTTGTGCTGTAATCTTGAGTGATTATCACGGGGCCTGACACGGTTGGTCATTGTTAGTGTACAGTATGGTCATTTAATCTCAAATATCCCGACCGGATCAACGGCCATTGGTAAATCGAGAGTCGCTAAAGATTCGATTGTCATGCATACATCTTGGAGATCAAATAGCGACATCGCATGGCTACTAGGTAAACCTATTTACCTGAAGCACATCTAGTACTCTGGACAAAGATTTATCACACTATTATCTCCTCATATAGCATAGGATATCCACACACATGGGCAAGCGATGAATTCTCGATAATGAAGCATCAACTCCTACATGCATCGGGACCTTACCCAATCCCGCCACGTGATGATCCCAACGAAGTCGGTAAACGGGTCAAAGTGAGACACCTATCATGTAGAGTCTCAATGACGTTTCGAGTAGTAAGGACTAATCTGTACAACCAAGACCTCGGATTAATCCACTCAAAAAATGATAACCACTTGGAAAGTCCGAATGAGGGTAGTTCGATATGTCACCAGGTCACTATACATCCGCATGCTCAGAACATCTCTATGTTCCCTATCAATGAAACGTGGTACTTTACATCGCAGATGCTAGTCTCAAGCTTTTGTGGCCCTTATCCTCTTCTGGACGGCCTAATCGACTAGGAACTCGTTTAGAACACACAGTGACTATTAAATGTGTTTCATGATAGCCATCAAATCCTCTATCACATCTAACATACACTATGTGCATTCAAGGTCTTTATACAACAATTTGTAATCGTAATAATGAAGATAAAGAATGCTATGAAAGAATGCAAATTAGTCATTGAATATACAAATAGTAGAAAGAATGTGAAATGGACATGAGATGACTATCACAAAACTCGTATTTGGAATACTGTGTATTCTAAACCGTTCTTAGTCGCTTCAGCCGCCGATAAGAAGGATAAAAGCCGCTTGAGCTAGAGACTAGTATTTGCGATGTGAGTACCATGTTTCATTGGTAGGGGACATGGGGATGTCCAAGCATGCAAATAAGTGCACCATGTAGAGTGCACTGAACAACCCTCCCTATAGGATTTTCCAAGTGGTTCTTATTTATCTAGTGGAAAATCCTAGTTTATGGTTGTACACCGCTAGTCCTTATGACCTGGGACAACATTGAGATTCTATGTGCTAGCGCTACACTTTGACTTCTTTACTGAGTCCAGATTCTTTACTGACTCCTTTGGAGTCATTAAGTGGCAAGATTGGGTGTAGTGTTGAAACATATATGAGTCGATGCATTGTAGTCGAGGATTCACCACTTACCTATGGGTTTGGATATCCTATGTGACCTCATGTTTGTGTAGTAAGGAAATCTTTGATTAGAGTGAGATGGTAATTAACAAAGGAGTTTCTTTAGTTACACCTCCGATACAACTACTACATGACACATAGTTATCGGTTCTGTGACAACTCTCGATATACCAATGGTTGTAGAATCGGTCGGGAAATATGAGTTGAAGGGACCGTACTGTATACTAGCTATATTTGAATGGTTCTTTCAGGCACTATCTTTGATACCTAGGGAGTCATTTAAGCGATGCTGCTAGGCGTTTAACATGACTGGTTGGGTACTATCAGAATTTGATTATGAGATTCTTATGATCAAGGATTTGATTGATAAGAATGGAGCTGATCAGGGTACATTCATATTAGGACATGTTCATTCCGACACATGGACATGTGAACCCACTGCTAGTCGTATCATTGAACCATTGAGGGTCACACAAACACGGGATTTATAGATCCCGATGAGAAGAAAATTTGTTCAAAAATTTGAGCAACCTATAAAAGGAGTTTATAAGAGGATGTAAATTTTAATTTTCCAAATTGTTTCAAAAATTAAAATATATACAGGGCTATATCATTAGTTTTGGAAATGGTTATTTTCGAAAACTAATGTCATGAACTTATAATTCAAGTGTTGAATTAACATTACACTAGTGGGCCTTATGGAGCCCAAATAATTAAAGGATCGATAATTCTTTTATTAGTGGACTTGAAGGTGTTCAAGTGAGATCTAATTAAGCTCATGGGCTATATTGTATAATATAGGCCAAATATACATACAATATACAAGCAAGAGGGAGATGAAAGGTTGGAGGCAACTTTCACAATATACAAGGCATGTGTTTCCTTGGATAGTGTAATTGGATTGACTCAAAAAATTTCTCCCTCTACCCTCCATGTGCACGTATTTTCTCCATTTTCTCGCAGGTTTTAACTTGGTTTGAGTTTGAAAACTTGTGCTTCTCATAGTACAACATCCTCAGTATTCTAGTGCATATTTTGGGTGGAACTACCTTGCTAGTAGTGGACATAATTTTGGGGTGGAGTCCTTTTTGAGAAAGGTGTGCTCTTGGAAGCTTGTAGATAGTGTCTAAAATTTCAAGAGCTAAATTATTTGTAATCTAGTTGGAGCCATAATCAACCTTTTGAAGGTTGATAATATAAATCTCTAAACACCCTTTTGTTGGTTGTTTAACTAGTATGCTACATGAGTTCTCAGTATTTTATGCTTCTGCTGCGTTGTTGAGCATGAGCTATCCATGTACCAACAGAAGGGTGATTGCTTATGCCTCTAGACAGTTATAGATCATGAGAAGAATTACCTTACCCACGATCCGCAACTAGGAGCAGTAGTTTCTACATTGAAAATATAGAGACATTACCTGTATGGGGAGAAGTGTGAGGTTTTTACATATCACAAAAGCCTCAAGTATTTTCTTAATGCGTCACAACCTAAGATTGGTCTCAATATATCAGCTGGGTTACTACCACATATGTTCTCTTGTAAGCATCAGGTGTGTATACGTGAGGTATGAGGAGGTTCAGATCTCACACATTCAGCTGACTCAGTGCTTATTAACCCAGATTTGATGTTCCCCCTAAAGCTGAGGTCCTCCCAAGTCTGACCGTTTACCAGATCTGAAAAATCCACGTTCCCCCTGAACAGTAGACCCAAATTTGATGTAAACGGCAGCTGTCAACCTGCAAATGTTAGCACATAGACAAATCAAGGAAATTATAAGAGACCGAGAATAGTTCGAAAGTAAGAGAACTTAGCGTCTAGTAGAGGCTTTGTGAATATGTCAGCTACTTGCTGATCAGTCGACACATAATCCAGCCGAACGTCCTTCTTGAGCACATGATCTCTTATGAAGTGATGCCTGATGTCGATATGCTTTGTTCTTGAGTGCAGCACAAGATTCTGGGTGATCGCGATGGCACTGGTGTTGTCACAGAGAATAGGAGCTTCGGAAGCATCAATGCCATAGTCCTTGAGCTGATGTTGAATCCATAAGAACTGAGCACAGCAGCTTCCAGCCGCTAAGTACTCCGCTTCAGCTGTGGATGTGGCGATAGACGTCTGCTTCTTATTAAACCAGGAAATCAATCGATCTCCTAGAAATTTACAAGTCCCGCTTGTGCTTCGCCAGGATTGTCCTTCATACTGCTTAGTCTGCATCACTATAAACGATTAGTTGAAATTCTGAGTCCTTGGGATACCAAAGACCCACATTGGAAGTTCCTTTTAAATACTTTAAAATACTTTTCACTGTGATATAATGAGATAGTTTAGGCTCTGCCTGAAATCTAGCACACATACAGACAACAAACATGATGTCTGGTCTGCTAACATTTAGGTAAAGCAAAGAGCCAATAATACCACGATACAATGATACCTCTATGGCAGTTCCAACTTCATCTTTATCTAATTTGATAGAAGCACTCATTGGGGTCGCAGCTGCTGAACAGTTGTCCATGCCAAATTTCAGCACACATACAGACAACAAACATGATGTCTGGTCTGCTAACATTTAGGTAAAGCAAAGAGCCAATAATACCACGATACAATGATACCTCTATGGCAGTTCCAACTTCATCTTTATCTAATTTGATAGAAGCACTCATTGGGGTCGCAGCTGCTGAAAAGTTGTCCATGCCAAATTTCTTCAGCAGTTCTTCGTGTATTTGGCTTGATTAAAGAAGATTCCATTGTCAAGCTGTCTCACTTGTAATCCCAGAAAGAACGTCAGCTCGCCCATCATGCTCATCTCGAACTTGTCCTGAATTAACTTAGAGAATTTCTGGCATAATTTGGGGTTAGTTGACCCAAAGTAATATCATCAACATATATTTGGACTAACAATACATGATCAGATTTGACAAATTTAAATAGTGTCTTATCAACGGTGCCTATTTTGAATTCATGCTCGAGGAGAAATTTAGACAGTGTATCATACCAAGCTCTGGTTGCTTGCTTCAACCCATATAGAGCTTTATCCAGTTTGTAAACGTGATATGGATATGTATGATTTACGAAGTCAGGAGGTTGTGCAACATATACTTCCTCTGTTAGGATGCCATTAAGAAATGCACTCTTAACATCCATTTGAAAGACCTTAAAGTCTTTATATGCAGCATAAGCAAGAAACATGCGGATGGCTTGTAGTCTAGCTACTGATGCAAATGTCTCATCAATGTCTATGCCTTCAATTTGTCTAAATCCTTGTGCTACCAGCCTAGCTTTGTTTCTAGTTACTACGCCATCTTCATTCAGTTTATTCCTAAAGACCCATTAAGTACCTATTACTGAATGGTTATTAGGTCTGGGAACTAGTTGCCATACATTATTACTCTTAAATTGATTAAGTTCTTCCTGCATTGCATCTATCCAGCTTGGGTCGGCTAAGGCTTCCTCTATTTGCTTAGGTTCAATATGCGATATGAACGCCGAGTCAAAGTGATCATGCATAAGCTGGCCTCGTGTGCGAACAGGAGAGTGAATGTTACCTATGATCTGCTCGGGTGGATGGTTTCTATTCCACCGAAGATCAGATCCGATTGGATTTGATCTGTTCAACTTGAGTTTTTGGCTGGATGATCGCATCTGGATTATCTGACTCAAATTGATGAATGCTTTGTTCCATATTTGAGACGGACACCAATTGCTGATATGTGCTAGCATCTAGTGTGTCAGATGTTAAATGATGAACTGTCGGATCTGTTTGCGAAACATATTGACCATTGGTCGTTTCATCTCCAGCAGCTGGCACACTTGAAGAGATCTGTTCCTGCACCCGGTCACCATTAATTAAGTCAATAACTAATGGTTTATCTGTCATATCTGTTTGAGCATTGTCATGTGGTATGTCCAGCGCTGGTTGTATCTCAGCTGAGTTTCTTTGTTGTGGCACGTCATCATCTGATTCATCAAGGCTGGATGATTCTAGACGTGTGCATAAATCATTGAGGCTTGCAGCTGAGTTGGATCTGAAACTTGTCTCATCAAAGACCACATGAGCTGATTCTTCAACTTTCAGACTTCAATTGTTGAACACTCTGTAGGATTTGCTCACAGCTGAATATCCTAGGAATAGACCTGCATCAGATTTAGTATCGAAGGCTGTTAGGTGCTTCTTACAATTATTGTGAATGAAACATCTGCACCCAAACACCCTGAAATATGAAATGTCAGGTTTCTTGCCACTCCAGATCTCATATGGGTTTTTCCGTTCAACTTATTAATCATATATCTGTTTTGAGTGTAGCAGGTTGTGTTAATTGCTTCTGCCCAAAATTTTTGAGAAATGCCGGAATAAGCAATCATAGATCTAGCAGCTTCTTTTAAAGTGCGGTTTCTCCTCTCAACCAGCCCGTTCTGTTGAGGATTTCTAGCTGCAGAAAGCTCATGCTTTATCCCAATGTCGTCCAGATAATAAGATAATTTTTGATTTAAAAACTTGGTACCACAATCCTTTCTTATCCGGCTGACTGTATAAGATCTGTCATTTTGTAAACGTTTTAAAAGCCGAATCAGTTGGTCAGCAATATCAGATTTTTATTTTAGAAACAACACCGAAGTGAATTTTGTAAAATCATCCACAACAACTAGGGAATAATTGGTTCCCCCTAAGTTCGTTATGGGAATAGGACAAAAAAGATCCATATGTAAAAGCTCTAAGCTTCGGGAAGAACGTTTACCGCCTTTCTTTTTAAAAGTGGAACGTATTTGTTTACCAAGCTGACATGTGGCACAGATCTTGTCCTTAGAAAAATTGATTTTGGGCATAACAGAAACCAGTTCATGCTGACTCAGTTTGGCAAGAGATTTGAAATTAAGATGGTTCATTCTTTGGAAGCTAACTGTGTAATCCTTGTCACACAGCTGACTTACACTAATTAAATTGTAGCACAAGTTCTCAACAACTAAAAATCAGATATTGAAATGTTACCGTGGGTAAGCTTACCCTTACCCACAGTGTTACCATGTGAGTTATCGCCAAAAACAATTTTCGCTCCTTTGTGAGGAATCACATCTGATAGCAGTTTTGGATTTCCTGTCATGTGTCTCGCACATCCACTATCCAGGTACCATATTATTGACTCATCTGCAGCTTTGTACCTGTTATCCTGCAAACATGAAAACAAACTTTGGTACCAAATTTTTACTTGGGTCCAGATCGCATTACCCCTTTCCGGACCCATACTTAAATTACCTTAACAGTTTTCCCAGTATGAAAGTCCATCGGATGTGTGCAGAAATATGATGAGATCTGTTGAGCTTTGTCTTAGTATGTGGACCATTCAGATCTCGTCGGGCCTGAACCTTTCTCCAAACAGATTTGACCTGAATTCAACCTAGGCTGGTGAGGAACAGACAACTTAGGCCCAACTCTCGCTTTCTCTTTATCAAGTCTGTTCTTTAACCAGATTGGCTTATAATTCTCAGGTCTGATATATCCGATACCAGCTTTGTCTTTTAGGTTCAGTTGCCCAGAGGTCTGGTCATCATACTTTACCGACTCATAAGTATTGTGTATCACACTGGCTTTGACAAAGTTCATCTTTTTGAACTTGTCATACCAGATTTGACTGAGTACTAGTCTCTCCGGAGCTGCTTTCTCCAACATTGAAACCTAAGTCAGATTTATCGTTTAATGGCTTTTGATTTTCATGCAGCTTGCTTAGAGAGACAGAAGACTGAGTCCAGGAGCGCATCACCAGATTTAACCTTTCGTTTTCCAATTTGAGCTCACAGGATCTTAATCTCAACGATCATTCTCAGCCTTCAGCTTACTTAACTCGGTTTGTAAACTGTCAGTTTCCCCAAGTTGAGCAGTACTTGGTTCTACTGAACTATTTGTCAAACCATTGTTTACAGCCTTGACTTCCTTAAATGTTTGAGAAAGCTTTCTATACTCATTGAGTGCGTTAATTAGGTCCTCTCGTGTGAATTCAGTGTTGGAGAAATCAAATACCTCGTCATCTGAAGGTTGATTAGCCATCAGGCAGTGAACTTCCTCCTGTTCACTATCGCTAGATGAGGAGCTATTTCATGAGGAATCAGAATCTGAATCCGCCCAGTTTTTGTTGCTTTCTTCTGCAACAAGTACTTTACGATCATTCTTTCTAGTTGGCCTCTTTTCAGATCTGGTTCTCCTCCTTTCCTTGGATCTCCTATCATCATTCTTAGATCGGTCATCCTTCTTGCTTTCATCCTTCTTTGGCCTGTTTCAATCTGCTGCAAAGTGCCCTGGATGACCAAAATTAAAACAATTCATATTAGTCGCAGTCTTATCAGATTTGCGTGCATTATTATAAGAGAAGGAAGGGTTGTAGGATTTTCTCAAGTATTTCCCAAACTTCTTGACGAAGAGGGACATAGCGTCATTGCTTAGTTGTTTGGCAGATTTGCTCGGTGAGCACTGTTTATATGTTGTTGCCGCTAAAGCTTTAGTTGGTTGAGATGTCGACGGTCCTGCCTCAGATCTGGTTTCTAACTCAAACTCATACGCCTTTAGGTTCGCAAACAGATCATGAAGCTCCAACTTGTTTAGGTCCTTAGACTCTCTCATGGCCATAGTCTTGACGTCCCACTCCTAGGGTAAAGCTCTCATCACTTTGAGCGCCAACTCTTGGTTGTTTTATTCTTTTCCCAGACTTGTTAGATCGATCACCACAGGACTGAAGCGCTCATCAAATTCCGCCATGGTTTCGCCCTCTCGCATCTTGATTGACTCATACTTCTGCTGGGCCATAGTTACTTTGTTCTCCTTCGTTTCGTCATTTCCCTCGTAGATCTGAATCAGCTTCTCCCAAATCTCCTTTGTTGTAGCACAGTTTTTGATTTTGCTGAACATGTTCTTGTCCAGCGTCTTGTACAGAATATCCCTGGCCACATTATCCAAGTTTGATTTATTCTTTTCCTCAGTAGTGTATTCATATCTTCTCTTTTCTACCCACTCCGGTGCACCCCCAGTAACGGCTATAACAGTGTTGGCCTTCATTATCTTTATGGGACCATCTGTAATGATAGACCACTATATCATCATCTTGGCGGCCAAGTGAGCTTGCATCATAATCTTCCAGTCGTCATATTCCTCCTTGGAAAACATAGGCATTTTATTGTGAGAGATTTCCATATTGAAATATATAAGCACAGAAGATGGAACTGTTCAATAACTGAGATACGCAGGCTCTGATACCAATTGATAGGATCAATTAGGATCAAAAACAGGCCTAGGAGTTCAGAAGGGGGGGTTGAATGAACTCCTTGGATTTTTATTTTTCGAAACCTTAAAACCGATTTTACAAGTGCCTTGCTTAACTCAGATCTGAGTAACTTGATCTGAGGATACCAGTTTCAATCTGATCTCTACAGTTAACAATTAAAATGTGCGGAAAGAAACTGCTTGATCAGTGAACATTATAAGTAAATAAATGCGATAAGTAAAAGTATAAGGAACAGAGAATTGTTTCTGGAAGTTCAGATCAGAAGATCATACGTCTCCCCTTCTTCCTTTGTAGGAAGGTTCCACTAGAAGACTTTGATGTGTACAGACTCTGTAAACACCCAATCACCGAGTCTCGCTCCAAGTGAACTCCTAGAAATCACAAACTACACACAGATAATCCTGCGGTTTACAATCGAATGAAGTATTTTCAAACGACTTAACGTAGCACGTTTGTTACAGACTCAATATAGATGATACAATGAATACAGTATTTTTGAGTGCTGTAATTATCTCGAAGATAAAGAAATTAAGAACAAAAGAATGTTCTTCGAGATTTGACAACTGGGACTTTGAGTATATTTGCGATGTAAAGTTCCCAGAGAATGTGTGAGAGCGATGTGATAGCAATAAAGATGTCGAGAATAGCAGAGTGGTTTTCCCAGCCCTTCTTGTCAGGCCTCATGCTCATATCAGAGATAAAACATACAAACACATGTTGAAGCTACTAAAAAGTGGGTTAAATTTTCGCTTTTGGCCTGACGATTTAGAAAAATATAATTTAAAATAGCGCGATACTTAAAATAGATATCCAAGTTTATAAAACTCAACCAAACGCGGGCTACCAGCCAACAACAAACAGTATAGCATAATAAAAACAACAACATGTATCAGACTCCAACCACAAAATACAACGACAAAGCGCAGGGCATCCCCTGGCTAACAGTACTGATACATAAATATATGATATACGCTACTGGGATACACTAACCACCTCCTGGGGCACCTCCAGCTGGGTTAAAACCACGACCAGCTGTAACACCTGGATCCCTGAAAATAACACAAGCAAGGAAAACGACCAAGCCCCAGAGGGACATGGGGTCAAACCCCAGTACGGAGAGCAACTGAAAAAGCTAAAGGAAGCGTAAACACTAACCACCTCCTGGGGCACCTCCAGCTGGGTTAAAACCACGACCAGCTGTAACACCTGGATCCCTGAAAATAACACAAGCAAGGAAAACGACCAAGCCCCAGAGGGACATGGGGTCAAACCCCAGTACGGAGAGCAACTGAAAAAGCTAAAGGAAGCGTAAGATAAAAATGCAGATGCTATGCATGAGACACCGGATAACAGCTGGACGCTACAACCAAACAGGGAGGCAAGGAACTCAAACATAGCTCCAAAAGATCTGCAACGAACAGTGGCCACGGGGTGTGTTCAAAGAGTGGTAATGAGCCACTCGCCTTGACACCACACCCGAATACCAGATGCATCAAACAAATCAACCTGCTGTTGCCTCGCCCATGAACTGTGGTAGTTAACCACTCGGCGCATGGTGGCTAACAAACCCAGCAGGGAGATGAGAGTGCGGTATTGCCGCTTGCCCTCGCATCCTTGTAAGAAACAACAGTAATACAACGGAATACCAAGCAATGGCTGCAACAGAAATCTGAATGCAATATGGGAAATGCGTGTATGCATAAACATAACAGCTAAAATCAACAGAAATCACATATTCACACAGCAACATCCACGGCAATGCACAAGCAGCCATCTAACATTAAATCTCACGCAAATTCCCAGCTACGTCAAGCTCAGATCCGTACCTCTAATTACTGTTAAACGCTCACCACAACAAGTCCCGTGAAATCTGGTAGAAACCTGCTAAAACAACACGCACAAGATCTCAAGGAAGCTAAGAGAAGCTCACGGCCGGGAGCTACACTCAACCAGCGAATTATATTACCTCAACAACTTAACATGAAGCTTAAATAAAGGCTAGGAACAAGATCTCATCAAAACCAACGAAGTTCTACCTGAACTACGAAACACACGATCACAACAGCAACTTCGTGTTTTTGCTCCAGCCAACAACAGCCTCCTAAATTGGTATAGGGTGAAAGAGCTTCTCGATAGGAGTCCAACGCTACCTCGAACGTGAAAAATGGTAGTCGGAAATGATGGGAATCGCCGAATAAAATCTACGGTGAACAGTGCTCTAGGGTTCGAGAAACAGGGGTCGACAATCGGGAGAATTTTACTAAGTATAGGATCTGGTATCTCAAAGCGAAGACCAAGTATTCCTTAAATACACGAGTGAAATCTGGTTAAAATGTCCACCGATAAAAATAGATGATGCACTACAAGATCCCAACCAGCAGTCACATAACAACCAACAGCTGATACAAAAATACCAGACGCCATAATCAAAACGTTGCGTTCCAACTAATTTAGACGGCGTCGTATAGCCCAACTACTGGATTCCTTACAAACCAAAAGCTAGTACCAGACGTCGCGTTCCAATTAAATCAAACGGCGTTGCATAACCCCAGCGTCTGGATTTCTTAGCGTTAACCAAAACGACGTCGCATATCCTACGTCATCCAGCCGCTAACTCTCGCGCAAAACAACCAGACGCAAGCTACAGGAAAGTTGACTGGCGTTGACGTCTGCTCTCAACGAAACAAAAAACCAGACGATGCACACGCGAACAATTCTCTCACAGCTGGTACACAAAACGGCGTCGTACCAACTTATCTAAACGCTGCCGTTTCCTGCTCGATACAAAACACGCTAAAACAACATCTGATCAACAAAACGCGCTACCAGACTTCACCTAAACGATGACGTTTAGATCTCTTGCGCCACCAAATACACACTACGACTGGATTTCACCATTGACCAGCTTTCACCACAAAACCAGATCTCACAAAATAGATCTCAAGCTCAAAAATACCAAAATTTTCAGAATTGCTCTAAACACCGATTAATCCAACAATTAATCTCATTATTGATTTCCAGGTCTCACACTTCTTCACTTGAATTCTTCAGTAATTTATATGCTTGAGTCTCAACGGTCAGTAGGAATAAATCCTTTGCATATCTTCATTGAATATCCATTAGCGCTATGCACAAGGTAAACTGCACTCTCAAAGCTTGATTGACTTGTTTACCTAACTGGGTAACCAACATATCAATCATTCTGCGTGATGTGCGATTTTACTCTAAATAGCTTTGATTTTGTTTCGTTAAATCAATTTTGACCGTTGCAATCTCTCAAATAAATTGATAAAGTCTGAAGAGATTTGAAGCCCACGTCTGTTGTAGTACTGACATCTGAGTACTGCTCTCTTTCCCTTTGTGAATAGCTAAGGAGATTCTCTCCTTACACGTAAGATTATCGCATCTGAGATATCTTTCGCTCTGTCACATCTGAAGGTTCTACTACTCTTCTCGTAAAATTGACTCTATCAAAGCTGAAGTCTGAAGAACCCTGTGCAGTCTATTCACATCTGATATGCATATACTCAAATCTTAAATATACTTACTGAACAAACATACCCGGATCTGTCACTGTAGCCTCTGAATCAATTCTGAATACGCTCAAATCTGAATTCCTGACTTGACAACTGAATATTTCTTAATAATCCAATCTGATAGGCTCTGATTCGAATACCTTCAACCCGATAACTGAAATCTGAGTACACTGTTCCCAAAGCTTTCGGATCTAAAGATGCTTTAACTGTTAGCTACTATGACTGACTGTCCAGATCTGATTTCTAAGATTCAGTCCTTGTCTTGTTTTTGTTATCACCAAAACTTATAAATTTTATCATAACAATCTCTATCTCCTCGTCAGTCTTCTGAGACACCGACATGGTAAGAATAACACCATGACACATAGGTAGATATTCTCTCTTGGACTCCTCAAAAGAGAACCTCTTAAGTATGGTGTTGATGTACGTCGCTTGGGTGAGTCAGAGCATCCCTTTTGATCTATCTCTATAGATATTAATTCCTAGAGGATGCTTCACCTAAGTCCATTGAAAACTTTCCAGAGAGCCAAACTTTTGTTGACTGCATCATTCCTACATCATTCCCAATGAGTAGAATGTCATCAACGTAAAGTACAAGGAACGTCACAACGTCCTTTATCAGCTTCTTATAACGCCTGGTTCCTCCGGGCACTTAATGAAACCAAATTCCTTAATCGTTTCGCCAAATCTCAGGTTCCAACTTCTTTATGCCTGCTTGAGACCATAAAATAATCTCTGAAGCTTACATACCTTATGTTTGCTTCCAACATATGTGAATCCCTCAGGCTGCATCATATAGTTTTCTTCCTTAATGTTTCCATTAAGGGACGCAGCCCTCACATCCATTTGCCATACACATAGTCATACCATGTAGCTATGGCTAGCAGTTTCCTTATGGATTTGAACATAGCGACTGGTGAAAAAGTGTCATCAAAGCCAACATCTTTCCTTTGAGTGTAACCTTTTGCCACCAATTGCGCCTTTGAAGATCAATACCTTACCATCAGGCCCAAGTTTCCTTTTGTAAATCCATTTACATCCTATAGGAATGATTTCTCCAAGAGGATCTACGAAGTACCAAACTTGGTTTTTGGGCATGGAGTCTATATCATACTGCATGGCTTCAATCTATAATGAAGAATCAGCATCAAAAATTGCCTCCTTGAAGTTTGTTGGATCGCATCCAATGTCAGGATCACCTTGATCCTCTTAAAGTAGGAAACCATACCAGATGGGAGATCTAGGGACAATTTTGGATCTCCTATGAGCGTTTCTCAATGATTGGTTCTTGAGTTGTGGTCGGTACAATACTCGCTTCGGGGTTGATCTCGAATTTATTCGAGTTCCATCAACTTGCCTTTTCTATCCAGTAGAAATTCCTTCTCCAAGAAGGTGACATTTTGGAAACAAACACTTTTGTTTCCGTGAAATGATAGATATAGTATCCAATTGAGTTCTTTTGATACCCCACGAAGTAATCATAAGATGGATCGATTATCCAGCTTATCTCCCACTGTGCTTTACGTAAGCAGGACATCCTCACATTCTTAAGTACGAGTACCTAAGTGGTTGCTCATCCATATCTCTTGTGGAGTCTTTTCCACTGATTTAATGCGGACATTTTTCAACAACAATACCGCCGTCAGTAAAGCTCATCGTAGATCTAAGTATGTTCAACGGGGTTCGATTACGATGCTCCAATAAACCATTTATAAGTGGTGTACCTGAAGCTATTAACTGAGAGAGAATCCGGTTCTCTTTAGGATAATCCAAAACTCTGTGCATATGTGGAATCGATCAGATCAAAGAGCTTTAATACTTGTGCATAGTTGGTTTTCTACTTCCTTCTTGAATTACATGAACCTTTCACAGTATTCAGATTTATATTTTATTAAATATAAATACCTCATGCCTCGTGTAGTAATCAATAAAGGTAATTGTTGGTGTGCCCATACTTAGTATCGATACTAAGTCGGCAAAACACATCTGTATGGATCAAATCCAACAGTCCATGCGCACGCTCAGGCTTGCCTCTAAAAGGTGTTTTAGTCATTTTCCCTTTTAGACAAGACTCACAAGTAGGCAGGGAGTTGATGTCAGACATTTCAAACATCTCCTCTCCTACTAACTTGTTCATCCTTCCTGGGGATATATGACCTGTCATAGCAGTGACGGATCATGATCACGATCCCGGGGTGCATCGGAAGTTTTAAAAATTTTATTCCAGGGAATGCTCATACGCGAATATAACAAAAACTAAACATGCATAGGCTGTTTAGAAATATTTAGCTTTGGCGACTTCACGCCCGCCTCCGACTATTTTGATCTTACGCGGAAATAGCACATAAACGATTGAATATTTGATTGTTATCCTAATCCGGTCCACGACCGGTTTCCAGATTCCTTCACCCTTGCACTAGAAAGCACAGCAAATTGTCACGAACGGAATCTCCTCATGAAGACGGCTGGAACGGGGTCCGACGGCATGTGGTAACGGCGACTAGCGACGGTGGAGGCGACGACAGGAGGAGGCCAAGAGTGGATGGGAGGGGAGAGGAGAGTTCGATTCAATAATCAAGTGGGTTATTTTTCTCTTTTTTTTGAATGTGTCTCCTCATTGCCATATTTATAGGTAGAGGGATAGAGTTTGAGCGGAACAAAACAGAGAAAATTCGGTTAAACTTAAACAATGAACATTCGATTCAACTCAAACTGTGAACATTCGGTTCAACCCAACTATGATCATTCGGTTCAAGTCAAACTAGGAACATTCGGTTCAAGTCAAATAGGAACTTCATTTCGACTCCCTCGATTATGGTCTCATCATAATCCCGATTGTGATCAGATATCACCGATGTGATCATTTTGTAAAACTGATCATTATGATGCAAAATCAAATTTTCGAACCACTAAATAAATATATGGCAGGTTTACTCCCATTAGCTAACTATGGAAGTCCTACTCCCTTATCTAATTTTTGAAGTCATACTCCCAACCTTCCTCCTACTATACTCAACATTTTGAGTTCCATATCCGTACGGGAATTGGGAAACCAGTACTTGTGTGACCCTCAATGGTTCAGGGACACAGCTACCCATGGGCTCACAACTCCTTGTGACTACGAAAACATATTTCTGGACTTGCCCATCGGACCATGGTAAAGCGTCTAGAAACATCGTCCCATTATCTCCTAGGTATCAATGATAGTGCCTGTAAGAACCAATTGGTCATTGATAGTGTACAGTACGGTCATGTCATCTCAAATATGCCGACCGAATCAACGACCATTGGTAAATCAAGAGTCGCTAAAGATTTGATTGTCATGCATACATCTTGGAGATCAAATAGCGACATCGCATGTGCTACTGGTAACCCCATTTACCTGAAGCACATCTAGTACTCTGGAAATATGTTTATCACACTATTATCTCCTCAGATAGCATAGGATATCCACACACATGGGCAAGCGATGAATCCTCGATAGTGAAGCATAAACTCCTACAAGCATCGGGACCTTACCCAATGCCGCCACGTGATGATCGCAACGGAGTCGGTAAACGGGTCAAAGTGAGACACCTATCATGTAGAGTCTCAATGACGTTTCGAGTAGTAAGGACTAATCTGTACAACCAAGACCTCGGATTAATCCACTCAAAAAATGATAACCACTTGGACAGTCCGAATGAGGGTAGTTCGTATAATGCCCAGAAATCCTAAGTACGTTAAATTGAGCGCATGACTTGGGGGAAAACTTTATTTTAGCATGATTTCATGTCATTTTATGTGATTATATGATGATTTTATGCCTTACTTTGTGCATGTCATTTGACGGTACTGTTTGAGTTCCGGTAAGCGGGGACGAGACCGGATATGACCGAATTGAAAATATTTAAATGTTTTAGCCCTTAGACATATTTTAATGCAATATTTATTATTTTATGCACCATTTCCAAAAAAATGAGATTTTATGGACAGTTATCGATGGGGACCCGTTTTTCGCCTATACGGGCTATTTTTATGAATTTTACCACACTTTTAAATTTGAGAGACCTTATATTACAAAAATTAGAGGCTTGAAGTATACACTTTAAGTATTTTTAAGCATTTTTAATTAGATAAGGGTTAGTTTTGGGATTAAGCCTTTTATTTTAATCAAAACAAGTTGGAGGGGGTCTTTTGTACACCTCTCATTGACTCACCTCCCACAATTTCGAAAATAACCTACTCCTCCTCCTCCATCAGCCGACTTCAGCCTCCTCCTCCCCCTAGGTGGTCGAATTTTCAGATCCTTGGTAGGAACTCAAAGGTGTTTGGTCTAATCTATTGTCCTCCGCTCCGGTAACGCGTATCTCTACTCCTTTCTTCGATCAAGGCATGTTGTATTCTTCTTTTCTCACCATTTAAATCATAATAGACTGTTTGATGAAAATTATGCATGGATTTGTTGTGAAATTTTCGGATCTTTGTAACTTTGATCATACCTCATGCATGAGTTTCACGATTTTTAACATGTTTTGCTTCCTTCTCTTAAGGCTTCGGTCATGGTAATTTCCAGGGGTTATGGCTCAGTTAAGAGGTTTCTAGGGGACTCATGGTGGTCTATATCAAAGTAGGAAAGTTTCTAAGTGGTCGGGTTAACCAGGGAAATCCATAGAGGTCGAGGTGACGCGTTGCGCTGCATGGCTGATGCGCCCACTTCCCTCGATCAGTTCTCCCTGGTTAGCCCATGGTTTGAACCATGGTTGGTCTCGTTAGAACCATATAGACCTGGGGGTGGTCCAGACAAAAGGGCTCCTTCTTTGGTGGCCGGGGAAGGGAGAAAGAACGCGAATACCAGAAGGTGGTCGCAACGGAGAAGCATGGATGGAGCGCCCACTTGCAGCGACCAGTTCTCCCTGGTTAGCCCACGGTTTGAGACAAGGTCGGTCATGTTAGAACCGAATGAACCTGAGGGTGGTCCAGCCGGAAGTTTGTTAGGGTCGAACGTGAGAATTGACTGCTGGTCGCTGCGGCAGTTTGTTAGGGTGTGTGGATTTTTGGTTTAGGGTTTAAGTTGCTATGGTTCTGTCTAACTGAACCGGTTTTGGCTGGTTCGGTTGGACCAGATCGGTTCTTCGAGTCCCGAGTCAAATATTTTAAAATGGGGTTAAGTTATTTTAATTATGGACCTGTTATTTTTATTAATGTGTCAAAGGTTCAATTTTAAAGAAAATAGCCAGAAGGTCCAAATTGAGTCAAATCTTTTAAATAATTTTAGTTATGTTTAATTTTAAATTTTTAGTCAAAATTAGGGCTTTAGGAATTTTATTTAAGTCAAAGTTGAATTTTTGGAATTTAATTTGGTCAAAATCAGTCTTTTGGTCAAAATCGGCTTTCAAGGTCAAAATCGTTTGGAATTTCTTTTAAAGGTCAAAATCAATTTTTATAAGTCCCGAAATGATTTTTAGAAGTCAAAATTGATTTTTTATTTAATCTCTTTTAGTCTTGTTTTTTTAAAGAAATCAAATATTTAAGAAAATAGGCAAAAATGGGAAAAGCGGTGAACATTCGTTTCATCGGCCGTTTTTGGAGGGACGTTTGGTCTAGAAGTAGCGATCCAGGCCCCGAAACCATTCCTTGACCGAGCCGAGAAAATGTATAGGCCCATGAATATATATTTAATTATATACGTTCTATGTTATGTATTTGAGTATGAAATGTTTAAAGGCAATTAAATATATATTGATGGGCCAAGCCTTTTAAATTTGCATAATTTTTATGAAATGCATGCATCATGAAAGTTTATGAAATGTTAAGGCATGAAGGAAAAATATTTTGAGGGATTGAAGTGTTGTGGGGCAAAGTTTAATGATGGGAGTTAGCCAGGTAGCCGGACCCGGGGATCTCCTGTTTTAATGTATGAGCTTATGGATCCATGTGTGACATCATGGTGAAGTGGCAGCACAGAAGTGTGACATATATGGATCCTGAGGTAAGGTCGGGTGGACCACACCGCTGCGTACGTTGGTTTATAGATTGATCAATCGATTATGGCTCACACTTCATGGATACGACTCACATGTTCTTTCAACTTATGTTATGCTTATGCCATGCCTTAATATATATATGTTATACGATGAGGTTATGTATGACTGCATTATGATTCAATGTTTAAGATCTTTCACGCACGCATGTCATGAAATTGTGTTCTTATACGTATATGCCTGCATGTGGTTTTATTATATGTGTTAGAGTAGATGCCCAACTAGCCAACTTGCGGCGTGTGGGTTTTATAGACTCTTATAAGAACATTATTTCTGTTTTTATGCTTGATAGTGATGGATATTCTTTTATGTTTGCTAATTCGATTTGCAATATTTACAAGAATGAATGTTTGATTGGTATTGGGGAACGCGAAAACGATTTATACACCTTAAAATTAAAAGACGTTCCAACTCGCGATGTCGAAACACATACAACAACGATTAAAAGGAAACACGATAGCATAAACCCAGCACAACTTTGGCACGCTAGGCTAGGTCATGTTTCTCTAACTAGGATGAACAAGTTAGTTAGGAGTGACATGTTTGATCTGTCAGACATTAACTCCCTACCGACTTGTGAATCTTGTCTTAAGGGAAAGATGACTAAGCAACCCTTCAAGGGCAAGGGTGAGCGTGCTCAAGGCCTATTGGATTTGATCCATACTGATGTGTGTGGTCCATTTAGTATTGGTACTAAATACGGTCACACATACTTCATCACCTTTACCAACGATTACTCTAGGTATGGGTACTTGTACTTAATGAAGCACAAGTCTGAATCTTTTGAGAGGTAATTCAAGGCTGAAGTAGAAAATCAATTAGGCAAAAGTATTAAAGCACTTCGATCCGATCGAGGTGGTGAATACTTAAGTGCTGAATTTCAAGACTAACTGAAAGAGAATGGGATTCTCTCACAGTGGACCCCTCCGGCCACACCACAGCTCAATGGTGTAGCGGAGCGTCGTAATCGAACTTTGATGGACATGGTTCGATCTATGATGAGCTTCACTGAGCTTCCTACCTCGTTTTGGGGATATGCGCTCGAAACGGCGGTAATGTTGTTGAACAATGTCCACACCAAGGAGTGGATAAGACTCCATATGAGATGTGGATGGGCAAACCACCCAAATACTCATACATGAGGATTTGGGGATGTCCTGCTTATGTGAAGCAGACAGTGGGAGATAAGCAGGATACGAGATCCATCTTATGTTACTTCGTTGGGTATCCAAAGAATTCCATTGGATACTACTTCTACTATCCCAACGAAACAAAAGTGTTTGTTTCTAGAAATGCCACCTTTATGGAAAGGGAATTTCTATTTGATAGAAAAAGCAAGACAGTAGAACTCGAAGAGGTTCGAGAACCAAATGAAGTACCAAGTGAATCTCCCACACCTGCAGAGCCAGTACCAGAAATGATCGCACCTAGAAGATCCGAAAGGGTTCCTAGGGCTCCTGAGAGATATGATTTTCTCCTTGAAGATGATCAAGGTTATCAAGTTGTTGGATCTGATCCAAGAACTTTCAAGGAGGCAATTTTTCCGATGCTGATTCTAATTTGTCTCCCACACCTGCAGAGCCAGTACCAGAAATGATCGCACCTAGAAGATCCGAAAGGGTTCCTAGGGCTCCTGAGAGATATGATTTTCTCCTTGAAGATGATCAAGGTTATCAAGTTGTTGGATCTGATCCAAGAACTTTCAAGGAGGCAATTTTCCGATGCTGATTCTAATTTGTGGTTTGAAGCAATGCAGTCTGAGTTTGACTCAATGCATGCGAACCAAGTTTGGACTCTTGTTAACCCTCCCGAAGGAATTGTTCCTATTGGGTGCAAATGGGTATACAAGAGGAAACTTGGGCCTGATGGTAAGGTAATGACCTACAAGGCACGACTGGTCGCGAAAGGTTACACTCAAAGGCAAGGTGTTGACTATGATGAAACTTTTTCACCAGTCGCAATGTTCAAGTAAATTAGAATCTTACTGGCCATAGCCGCATGGTACGACTATGAGATATGGCAGATGTGAAAACTGCGTTCCTTAATGGAAAAATTAAGGAACATATCTATATGATGCAGCCTGAGGGTTTCACATCTGTAGGAAGTGAGCATAAGGTATGCAAACTTCAGAGATCGATCTACGGTCTCAAACAAGCATCGAGGAGTTGGAACCTTAGATTCGATGAAACAATTAAGGAATTTGGTTTCATCAAGAATCCCGAGGAGCCATGTGTATATAAGAAGGTAGTTAAAAGCGCTGTGACATTCCTCGTACTTTATGTTGATAACATACTACTCATTGGGAATGATGTAGGAATGCTGCACTCAACTAAATTATGGTTGTCTAGTAGATTCTCGATGAAGGACATGGGTGAAGCATCCTATATTCTTGGAATACAGATCTATCTGGATAGATCGAAACGGATGCTCGGACTCACCCAAGCTACCTACATCGATAACATACTTAAGCGGTTCTCTATGGAAGAGTCCAAGAGAGGACAACTACCTATGTGCCACGGGGTCACTCTATCTAAGTCTATGTGTCCGAAAACTGATGAGGAGATAGAGAGTATGACACGTGTGCCATATGCCTCGGCAATAGGTAGTATTATGTATGGCATGATCTCAACTAGACCGAATGTCGCATATGCTCTGAGTGTCACGAGCCGCTACAAGGCCAACCCCGGCAAATTGCATTGGAAGGCTGTGAAGGATATTCTTAAGTACTTGCGAAGGAGTAAGAATATGTTCATGGTCTATGGGGGTGGTGAACTGAAATTGGAAGGCTACACTGATTCTAGCTTCCAATGTGACATGGATGATTCGAAGTCTACCTCTGGATTTGTATTCATGCTCAATGGTGGTGCTGTCTCTTGGAAGAGTTCCAAGTAAGACACCATCGCTGATTCAACCACTGAGGCTGAGTACATCGCAGCATCAGCTGCTGCTAAGGAGGCGGTTTGATAAGGAATTTAGTCCAAGAGTTGGGCATCATTCCTGATGGAGTTGGTCCAGTCCCGGTGTACTGCGACAACACGGGTGCCGTTGTGCAAGCAAAGGAGCCTAGGTCTCACCAAAGATCCAAACATATACTGAGGAAATACCACATACTCCTGGATATTGTGGCTAGAGGTGACATAGCAGTTGAGAGAGTCGCCTCAGTGGACAACGTTGCTGATCCACTTACGAAGCCCTTGCCAGGACCGTTGTTTGAAAAACATCGTGAAACAATGGGACTGCGTCTGATGAGTAGTTGGCTATAGGGCAAGTGGGAGATTGTTAGAGTAGATGCCCAACTAGCCAACTTGTGGCGTGTGGGTTTTATAGACTCTTGTATGAAACGATCTTTATATATGATATTCGCATTTATTCATGGCATTCTTTATCTTAATTATGATTATATAATGTTTACAATTGTGTTGGATAAAGACCTAGAATGCACCATAGTGTATGTTAGATGTGATAGTGGATGTGACAGCTATCATGAAACACATGTAATAGTCACTGTGCATTCTGAACTCGTTCGTAGTCGATTGGGCCGTCAAAATGAGGATAAGGCCGCCCGAGCTTGAGACTAGTATCTGCGATGCGAAGTACCATGATTCATTGGTAGGGAACATTGTGATGTTCTAAGCATGCAGATAGATAGTGACCTGGTGATCTATCGAACTACCCTCGTTCGGACTTTCCAAGGGGTTACCATTTGTCGAGTGGATAAGTCCGAGGTCTTGGTTGTACTGATTAGTCCTCATGACTCGAAACTTCATTGAGACTCTACATGATAGGCGTCTCACTTTGACTCGTTTGCCGACTCACTTGGGGTCATTAGGCGGCGGGATTGGGTGAGATCCCGAAGCATGTAGGAGTCGATGCTTCGTTGTCGAGGATTCACCGCTCGCTCTCATGCATGGATATCCTATGCTATCTGAGGGGATAATAGTGTATAAATCTCTGTCCAGAGTACTAGAAGTGTTTTAGGTAAATGGGTTTACCTAGTTACACTCGCGATGTCACTATTCGATCTCCAAGATGTATGCATAGCTATCGGATCTCTAGCGACTCTCGATTTACCAATGGTCGTTGATCTGATCGGGATATATGTGATGAAAGGACCGTACTGTACGCTAACCACGACCAACTGGTTCTTGCAGGAACTATCAGTGATACCTAGGGGATCATGGGGCGATGTTGCTAGGCACTTTACCATGATCCGTTGGGCAAGTCCGAAATTGTGATTTCGGAGCCACAATGGTTGTGGGTCCACGGCTAGCTGTATCCCTGAACCATTGAGGGTCACACAAGTACTGGAGTCATGATTCCCGCACGGAAACAGAGCTCAATGTGTTGAGCATAAGAAGAGGATTTTAGGGAGTGCGACTTCCTAAAAGTAAACAGGGGTCAAATTGCGATTTCCTGCTGTTGAGGGGCAAAACTATCATTTTGGACTAGGTATCTGAAAAATAGTTTTTCAAATCATAATATTCAGTTTTGGAAACTGAGTCGATCGGTCCGATCTGATCGTCAATCGGAGTTATGATGAAACCGCAGTGAATTAAACGAATCGAATTTTCATTTATGGACTTGGGCCTGACCCAAGTCCAATGGGCTGGTTCAAGCCCATGTGTACTAATTATATGTTAGTACTCTACTAGGGCCTTAATCACTTGTATCATAACCTAAACCTAGCCTCCATAGACCTCTCGGCCGCCCCTCTCCTCTCGCCCCTCTCTCGGCTGCGCCGCCGCCCAAGTGCCACCGCCCCGTCGCCGCGTACGTTGATCGGACTTGTTACGATCAGCTTGACGAGGATTTTCCGTCCGTGCTGAATTTGTCAGCCCTTCTAGTGCAGGATGACAAAGGTGTCTTGAATCCGGCCGTGGACCTGATTGACGATCTACCGCCGCCTACAGTTTTATGTGCCGGTTTCCTCGTGAAACTGGTCGGAGCCAGGCGCCTAGACGCCAGCAAGGTAATCATCTACGAACACCCTATGTATGTTTGTAGATTTCTTTGAATGTATTGAACGTTTCTCGGGGCAACTTTTAACTTCCGCTGTACCCTCGGGAAACGGGATCCGGATCCGCCACCGCCTTTCCCACAATATGTACCTTGTTATTATCGGATAGAGCATGCTGGACCTTTAGGCTCAATAGGTTTAAATGGTGCAGGTGAGCATGATGCTGATTTTATCCCGACCGACGGTGAGGACCTTGTTGGCGTAGCGGCGGATCCGGATACCGCTCCCGGGGCACAGCGTAAGATTTAAAAAATTGGACCCGAGAACGGTCAATACACAATAAAAATAGCAATTAAACATTTATAGGATGTTTAGATTGGTACATTGCTGGTGTCTAGGCGCCTGGCTCCGACCAATTTCACGAGGAAATCGACACTTCAACGGCAGGCGGTTGTCGTTCTCCTAATCCGGTCCATGACTAAAAACTCGATCTCTTCGTCGGTCTGCACTAGAAAACATGACAAATTTTTCACGGACGGAATCTCCTCATCGAGACGATCGGAACAAGTCCTACGGCGGCGACAAGCGGCGGCGGCGGCGCGTCGGCGGCGGCCGTGAGGAGTGGGAGAAGGGAGGGAAGCGTGCTCTAGGGTTTGTGGAGTGTGTTGTGTTCTCAATGCAACCCTAGGGCCACTATATATAGACTTTATATGGGCTTGAGCCGGCCAAATGGGCCTAGGTCGGGCCCAGTCCAAGAGCGCACATTCATTTCAAGTCCATCACCGTGGCTTCATCATAATCCCGATCGACGATCAGATCGGACCGATCAACACACTTTAAAAAATTGAGTATTATGATGCAAAAACAATTTTCGGACCACCTAGTCCAAAATAGCAGTTTGGCCCCTCCAATTTTCAAGGATAGTCAAACTAGCGCAAACTTTAGGGAAATTGCATTTTGATCCCTTTTTAATTTCAGGAAGTCGCACTTCCATCCTTCCTTCTCCTATACTCAACAAATTGAGCTTGATTTCCGTGCTGGAATGGAGAAACCAGTACTTGTGTGACCCTCAATGGTTCAGGGATACAGCTAGCCGTGGGCCCACAACATGTGTGACTCCGAAACCACATTTTCGGACTAGCCCATCGGATTATGGTAAAGCGCCTAGCAACATCGCCCCATTATCCCCTAGGTATCACTGATAGTGCCTGCAAGAACCAGTTGGTCATGATTAGCGTACAGTACGGTCCTTTCAACACATCCCGATCAGATCAACGACCATTGGTAAATCGAGAGTCGCTAGAGATCCAATAACCATGCATACATCTTGATGATCAAATAGTGACATCGCGTGTGTTACTAGGTAAACTCATTTGCCTAAAACACATCTCGTACTCTGGCCAGAGATTTGTCACACTATTATCTCATCAGATAGTATAGGATATCCATGTACAAATACGAGCGGTGAATCCTCGACAACGAAGCATCGACTCCTACGTGCATTGGGACATCACCCAATCCCGCCACCTGATGACTCCAACTGAGTCGGTAAACGGGTCAAAGTGAGGCGCCTATCATGTATAGTCTCAATGACGTTTTGAGTAGTAAGGGCTAATCTGTACAACCAAGACCTCAGACTTAATACACTCGACAAATGGTAACCACTTGGAAAGTCCGAACGAGGGTAGTTTGATAGATCACCAGGTCACTATCCATCTGCTTGCTCAGAACATCACAATGTTCCCTACCAATGAAACGTGGTACTTCACATCGCAGATGCTAGTCTCAAACTCGGGTTGCCTTATCCTCATTTAGACGGCCCAATCGACTTGGAACGAGTTCAATACATCAATACAATTCAATAATCCTACATAGGATGTTTATCGAATCGTTACCTTGCTGGCGTCTAGGCGCCTGGCTCCAACCAGAATCACAGGGAAACTGGCTCTTGAATTGTAGGCGGCGGTAGATCCTCCTAATCAGGTCCACGACCGGAATCAAGACACCTTCGTCAGCCTGCACTTGAAGGCTTGATTAATTTAGCACGGACGGAAACTCCTCAGCGTGGTGGCCGGAACAAGTCCGGCGAAGGGGCGGCGGCGGCGGCGCTTGGTGGCGGCCGGCGGCGGCGTGAGGGAGAGGAGAAGATGGGGCGGACGATTTGCTATGTGTGGAGGCTAGGGTTGTGTTTTTGTATCACATGAAGCCCTAGACCAAGTCTAATTATAATTAAGTGATGGGCTTGAACCGGCCCAATGGACTTGGGTCAGGCCCAGGTCCATATGAACATTCGGTTCAATCCTGTCACTACGGCTTCATTATAATTTCGATCGACGATCAGATCGGACCGATCGACTCAGTTTCCAAAACTGAATATTATGATGTGAAAAACAATTTTCCAGATCATCTAGCCCAAAATAGCAGTTTAGCCCCTCAACTTTGGGAAATCGCAATTTGACCCCTGTTGACTTTTAGGAAGTCGCACTCCCTAAAATCCTCATCCTATGCTCAACATATGAGCTCAGTTTCCATGCGGGAATCATGAATCCAGTACTT
>KV016262.1:87885-107123 GCA_001598015.1 Dorcoceras hygrometricum
TGATCTATCGAACTACCCTCGTTCGTACTTTCCAAGTGGTTACCATTTGTCGAGTGGATAAGTCCGAGGTCTTGGTTGTACTGATTAGTCCTCACGACTCGAAACGTCATTGAGACTCTACATGATAGGCGTCTCACTTTGACCCGTTTGCCGACTCACTTGGGGTCATTAGGCGGTGGGATTGGGTGACATCCCGATGCATGTAGGAGTCGATGCATCGTTGTCGAGGATTCACCGCTCGCTTACATGCGTGGATATCCTATTCTATCTGAGGGGATAATAGTGTATAAATCTCTGGCCAGAGTACTATAAGTGTTTTAGGTAAATGGGTTTACCTAGTTACACTCGCGATGTCACTATTCGATCTCCAAGATGTATGCATAGCTATCGGATCTCTAACGACTCTCGATTTACCAATGGTCGTTGATCTGATCGGGATATATGGATTGAAAGGACCGTACTGTACGCTAACCACGACCAACTGGTTCTTGCAGGCACTATCAGTGATAACTAGGGGATCATGGGGCGATGTTGCTAGACGCTTTACCATGATCCGTTGGGCAACTCCGAAATTGTGATTTCGGAGCCACAATGGTTGTGGGCCCACGGATAGCTGTATCCCTGAACCATTGATGGTCACACAAGTACTAGATTAAAGATTCCCGCATAGATCTCAATGTGTTGAGCATAGGAGGAGAATTTTTGGAAGTACGACTTCCTAAAGGTCAACAGAGGTCAAATCGTGATTTCCGCTGTTGAGGGGCAAAACGGTCATTTTGCACTGGGGTTCTGAAAAATGGTTTTGCAGATCATAATATTCAGTTTTGGAAACTGAGTCGATCGGTCCGATCTGATCGGCGATCGGAGTTGTAATGAAGTCGCAGTGATGGATATCGTCATTTGGACCCAGGCCCGTTGGGCCTGTCCAAGTCCATTACTAGTCTTATTAAAAGAGACTTAGGGCTTCATTATGAACAATCACATCATTACAAACCCTAGCCTCCACTATTACCTCTCGGCCGCCCCTCCTCTCCCAAAGCCGCCGCCGCCGGCCACCACCATCGCCGCCGATGCCGCCGCCCCTCGCCGGAATTTGTTCCACCTCCGCGCTTAGGCATCTATTGTGAATACTGCGTTCACCGGTGAAGTGTTTTTCTATTGATTCCTCCGCTGGGTTTTTCTGCACTGGCAGGCGATCATTTTTGATTCGGAAAATTTTGTTATGATGTAGACGTGGTCTTTAGTAGGAGCTAGGTTTCCGGAGATCTGGGAGTTGGCGAGGGGATATAGTCAGGTAAGTAGTTACAAAATGAATGTAGTTGTTCAGATAGCCTCCAATACTTACTATACTGATTGCGCCTCTCCATATGTATTTAGTCTTTTTTCCGAAATTGCGTATGTATAGAAAAAAGATTATTCGTCTTTGCTTGAGAACAGAAAGCTTTATTCGGCTACGGTTAAAAAGTATAATGAGAAAGCGTCTGTTCACGTCAGGCAATGTCAGTGTTGATGGCGAGATTGGGTTCGTGTTCAGTGAGGGAAGAAGCAACGCGCGAAAGCCGTTGCGCGTTAGCGCATCCGTTTTTCTTGCTAGGTAGTCAGTCTTCGTAAC
The DNA here is from genome assembly GCA_001598015.1 of Dorcoceras hygrometricum. Taxonomy (NCBI): domain Eukaryota; kingdom Viridiplantae; phylum Streptophyta; class Magnoliopsida; order Lamiales; family Gesneriaceae; genus Dorcoceras; species Dorcoceras hygrometricum. The sequence continues at coordinate 89,498 of KV016262.1, forward strand.
GCCGCATTCTCCGTTGTCAGGATTTCCAAGTGCATGATAGGTGACAATTCCGCTGAATGATGATGCCCTTAGACAAAAGGGAACTATCTTATTTCCCATGCTTTCCGTTGGTCAACAACCAACCAAACCTCTCGTTTTTCACTATACTCGTACAGGAATTTTATTCTGTCTGGAGGGAATCATCGGTTCTCAATCAAGAATGTTATGTTATATATTTCAGGAGCTAGATTAGTTGCCGATAAACAAGTAAGAATTGCCTCAACAAAAATTTATGGAATTGGACTTAAAAAAGCCATTCAGGTTCGTTATCGATTAGGTATCAGTGGGAACATAAAGATAAAAGAATTAACTAAGTATCAGATCGACCAAATTGAACAAATGATAGGTCAAGATCATGTTGTTCATTGGGAATTGAAGAGGGGAGAACGAGCAGACATCGAACGATTCATTTCTATTTCTTGTTATCGTGGAATTCGTCATCAAGATGGATCGCCCTTACGCGGTCAACGAACTCATACTAATGCTAGGACTTGTCGCAAGCAAATTAGGAAATGAAAGAAGGGCAGATTGAGCTATCCGATATCGAACAGTGCTTATTATAATATACTTTAAAAGCCAACTCATGTTTCTATTCTATTTATTCTATGAAATGTCCCCGATACAATTCCCTTTAGAGTTTCTTCCAGAGATAAGTCAATTCCTCTTGGAAAAAGATCTATCCTTCTGGGTCGCATTCATGTTCTATACTTTAATAGTCTTTTTGAAAGTAAGAAAATACTTTAAAATCTTAGTTTCTTCGGACTCTTTAGAAACTGATAAATCTTTTTTGTTATTGGGGTTTTTAGGAGTGGTCTTGGTTATTCCCTTAAGCGTTCTATATCCTGAAATTGCCTATTGCGATGAGAAAAACGCCTTATCTCCCCCACCTAGTCCGGTGCCATTGCCGGGGGAACCGATTACTCCCCCCGAGGCTCCGCCCGTACCGCAACCAGTCGTTATCCCGCAAGTGGAAAACCCCCTTCTTTTGGATGAAGCCCGAAGGAACATTCTTTATACCCGATACACCCTCCTTAATTTAGGGGGTAATGATGACTTAGGGCGCATGGTTTCCATTATTGACAACCAAGTCGTAGTGGAACGATCTGTCGAAGCAGCATTACTAGAAGACGGTTTTACAAGAGAGGCCATTATGGCCAGGTATACAGAGATTCGCGGCATTCTCCATTCTCCGCAAGGGGAGCTTTTAAGCAATAGAACCTATGAGTCATACGTGACCCAGATAAGGGGACAGGGCACCCGACAAAGCGTTCCCTATCGGCGGATTGTGAGAGCCATCCAAAACTTTGATCTTTTATTAGAACGATAATCCCCATTTTTTCTAAGATAAAATTTTTGGTTGGCATAAGCCTGAAGGGAATTTTCTGGGAAGTCGGTGGGGCTGGGGAAAAGGGTTTTTATTCTTCGTGCCATATATACGGTGATCGGGAAACATGGCAAAATTTCTCGAAACGACTGAGTGCGTTTCAGGTAGGTTTAAGGACCGTTGGTCAAATAAAAGGTAAGGCCCTGATTCCGGGACGGAGCCGTATGACGTGAGAGTGTCACGTACGGTTTCTTTGAGAAGGGTGTGATACCACCACCTATCAGGCCCGACGAGCGGTCCACGGAGCTGCATCCCTACTCACCTGGTCCATGCACATCGCTCTCTCCAGGAGGTTGGCCGCCTATCCTAGATCTTCCCATTTCCAAGAAGATCCCCGGCTCGATCTGGTTTAGTATCAAGGTGATTCTCTTTCTGTTCCTATATATATGGGTCCGTGCAGCATTTCCACGATATCGTTATGATCAATTAATGGGACTTGGTCGGAAGGTGTTCTTGCCTCTATCATTAGCTCGGGTAGTCGTCGTTTCTGGTGTTTTAGTCACCTTTCAATGGCTCCCTTAATTATGTACGAGGTATTGCCCTATTGAGTAATGGGAAGCAGGCTAGTCCCCGAAAATGCCTAAAGGTGGGGTTCAAAGTCTGACTAACTTCTTCCCTCGCTAGATCTTCAACAAGGTGGAAATTCTCGTATTCCCTGGCGAACATTCTTGATGGCCTTTTTGATCTCATCCGTATTGCAATCGTGAAGTACAGGTTCATGGAGGCCGTGGTCGAGAAGCAAGGAGAAGGCTTTCGGCCGCGGTATCTAATTAGCTTAAGAATTCCACCTACTTCTACTGAAGTAAACTCTCTGCCCCAAAGATTGCATGCACCTTTCGACTACTTCTCTCTCGGGGCGCGCCATCCAAACTCGATGTGATGGATGAACGCAGATAGAACAAATCTATCTCGGCGTAGTGAGTAATAATCAAATTGATAATCCCGCCATTAAAAAAGAAGGCCAGTATACTGAAAGACAGACTGAAGTAAGGAAGGCAAGCCAGAGGGTGAAGGAAAGCTAAAAAAATAGAATGAATGCACAGATGCAATGCTATACTCCTTTTATTAAAGGTAGGTATAGTTGAGGGGTTGTTGCATAAAGCCTCGATTAAGTATCTTACAGAGAGTCGTCTTTTCCATACTATGTTCCGAGTTTACCCAACTATGACTACACGAGAGTGTATCCAGCCTTGTCTTCGGGTATGCTTCATCTCATATATGCCCGCTTCGTAATTGAATGTCAGCCTTTCATTGGGTGTCCGATGAGACCAGAGTAGAACCTAACCGTTGAGCCCGAGAGGTGTGTATGTACCCCACTGGGTAGAACAAAGGGTCGTAGTTAAGCATACAAAGAAAAGGGATATAAGCCTTCGAGCAGGTAGAGGGTCAACCCGGCTAGCACGCTAACTATAACATTCAACCACCAAGGTCCAGAAAAAAAGAGAGGGTCGAAGGCTCTATCTCAGAAGGGTGGCGAAGGAAACCTATAATTAGAATCTGGGTATCCAGACTCGAGAAAGCAGGAAAAGCCATTCCAGGAAAATCGATAACTGAAGACCGGATAACATGGAAGTCTGAGCGCAGGCTTTTATTTTAGACTGCCGCAAAAGCGAGCCAGCAGCTGGAGGATCAGAAGGGTAGGCCGGTCGAATGAGGGAGAGCAAAGCAAGAGGATTAATAAGAAGACTACGTCTTAAGATGGAAGGGTGGGGGATCCTGTGTGACCATTAAAATAGTTGTCATTCCCTCCGAAAGAAAATGCTAATGCCAACTATACTTTTTAGCTAATGTAGCTGAATGAGAAAGCCTCTCTGTTAGGGCTCGCCCGGGATCTAAGCAAGCGGATTGAAGTTAAGAAACGACTCCCTGCAGGCCAACGAAAGCTGTCAGTTGTGGACCTTGACTTGAAAGCTAGGGGGAACTAACTGTCTAAGATAGTGGCCGTCCAAAAACCAAAGGGAGTAAGGAAAATGAAAGGTCCGGAGATGATTTCCTATATGTACTCTCCGATTCTCATTTCCTTCATCATCTTTTTGCACTTTTTTTGTGGTACCTTTTCGTTGTCCTTCATTTTTAGTCATCTTTCCGCTTTTCTTTCTTATCTTATTACTTTTCTTGACTTGTCTTGGTTAATCCACCAGAACCCAATGAATAATGCGAGTCTTCGTTCAACTATTTCACCAGCCAAATAGGATTAAAAGCAGCAAGCCCATAGGAAGTTGTAGCTTAGTCTATCTTTCTGCCCAGAATGAATGCCCAACGGAACCTACTCCACTGAATCGAGGTACTTTCTCGTTTTTGGCATAAAGCCCACCAACCAATCTTTCTTTCTCACCCCACTGTACCTTTTTCAGTCTTTGAAGCTCCTTTATCCGTGCTTTGCCGATCTCTAGAAAAAGCAGTTCCTTCCTTTCGGTTCAGGTCTTTCCGAACCAAGGACTTCATTCATTGAAGCCCTTACAAATTGGATTGATGAGAGCGGTAGCCCTTTCCCAGTTGGTCTAGCCAAGGATTGAGTCCTTTTCTTTCCTTCTTTTATAGGCATTTATCGAGGTTGAGTTCTACACCGAACCCTTCACATTTTCTTTGAAGGAGTGGCTAATAGAACTGATGCGCCTCAGAAAGCAGCGTCCTTCTCAATCAATGCCCGGGCATCCCATACATAACCACCGAACAACCATTCCCCATACTGAGTTCTCTCAGGTGCCAACTCTTTTTTTTCCGTAATAAAAAGGTTCATGACCATCGATCGGTCGGAAGGTTAAGAGTGATAGATATTATTTATGTTCAAAGTAAGGCGCTTCCTTGTATCCCGCTTGGCAGTACATAAGGGGAAAGACGAGAATAGACCTCAAGGTCGGAACCGGCTCTTTTTGTTTTTTTCTTTGGCTATGGTTGCCTTGACCAGAGGGTTCCAAGGGATGACGTGGTCACCAACTTGGAAAGCGCTGCCAACAACTAAACTTACTGTTGAGAAGCTGACCTCTCGTATTGGGGCCGCAAAGGCTTGAGAGACTTCTTTTGTGTCGCTACCATATGAGTTAGCGTCCTTTCAAATTCTGCTTTTCTATGTTCATGCGCAGGCAGAAGAGTGGTCGCAAGGCTGTCTCTGGCAAGAACGAGTTCGATATCCCTTTGATGAGAATAAGACAGACTGGTGATGATCTGGATTGGTTTGAGCGGAGGATAGGTCCTAGGCTGCCTGATTCTTAACAGGTTAAGGCGCCATCTATCACAGGCTTGTAGTATTGAGGGAGGGGGAAAGAGTAGGTGCAATAGGAAATTCTGTGAATCAAGGCCTGCTGCGTCCCGTCCATGATTGTCTTATGGATGTCTTGAAAGGGATACCACAAGATGTTTCATCAGACGAGGCCTCTTGATTGACTAATTGGCAATCCAGTATGTTATAGCTTCGACCTGAAGTCGGCTACCGACAGGTGTTAGTCTATCTCTTTGAAGTTATGCAGGTCTTGATCGATAGGTCGTTCGCGTCTAGTGTGGTGAATTCTACACTGTCGACTAATCTCTTTTTTTCTGCCTTGGGTCAAGCGACCAAGGTCGTCACTATGTTTTTTAGCTGGGCAAGCTTCGGATATCATTCCTCTTGGCCCGCACTTACTCATCCTATTTGAGGTGCTGAAGAAGTGCCCCCTGGTTCGCACTTGGTTGACTCTTTCACTCTTTACACAAGAGGGTCGAGGTTCTCGTTAGATAGGTAGAGGAAGGGGTCAAAGGCATTGGTCGGCAAGGTCTTCTTTCAATCAGTCCTAGGCGGGTCTCTTTTGATAGTCCCATTGGTAGATTGTCAACAGCTTGAGAGCTAAAGTAGTTCTTGCTATTCCGATAGGGAAGACATAGTCTGGCTCAACCATTACTGAATTGCCTTTGATGCCTGCCAACATCTCGCGATATATTTAGCAAACTTAAGAAAGCAGACGTTAGCGCTTTACTAATAAGATAGAAAGGGGCTTGCTAAAGCCCATAGGCTTGTGCAGACGTGAGGAATGTATTCTTTCTTTATCAGGCGGGGCAGAAAGACTCCGAAGTTGCCGAAAATCGTCCGCTATTAGATAGATGCGGCTTATCCGATGTTAGCGGAATAACCGCTGTTTGAGAGATAACTAGTAGAATCAAGACAAAAGCGAGACAGGAACTGGAAGTAAAGTAAGGCTGGTGGGGTAGAAACCCCAGCATAGGCCGATCGGAGGCTGGATGCACACTGCTTTAAATACAGTGCGACACACAGCCAACTTTACTTACGGCCCAACCAACTGACAGAACCTGAAAACAAGTAAGCAGCACCACAAAGCTCTTTAGTAAAACCACCAGTGAGTACTAAGATCACCTTATTTAAGATTGACCTCAGCCAGCACCCGAGGGTTTTTTGACCTCTGCCAAGTTAATCTCTTCAAACGTAGGACAGTGTCGAACAAGTTATACATTGTACATTACTTTAAGCTTCCTTTCATCCTGGTTATACACGATAGTCCACATAAGTGGATGCTACATACCAATTGCATTGCTGCAAAGGTAAAGTGTCCAGGCGGGCTTCCGCCGTACCCAGTGCTTATGATCCACTCATAGCACTGTGCTACGCGTGAAGAGACTCGCCTAAATGACCTGAGTATACCACCTTACTTTCTCCCTCATAGAGGAGGAAGGCTTCATCTGCTCCAAGCCCCTAAAGAAGAAGTGTTGGAATGCCGTAAAGTTCTTCTTTCTATTAAGCTCTTCACTCCGTTCCTATAGTAAGCCAGAACAATATGTCTTTCCAGTTCTTAAGATTGTAAGCGAATTCATCAGTCCCAATCCAGCAGTTGGAAAAGGATATACAGCTGAAGTCATTCTTCAATCTCTTTCCTTTGCGATGTCTTTTTAGTTCCCGTAGCAGAGGTAAATATCTCTCTCTTTATATGAAAGAACAGTCTTAAGCATATCCAGCCCTGCCAGTGTTGCTTAAGGGTTCCAGTCAGCTGATTCAGTTTATGTGCTAGTCCTTCTTGGAGTGGTAGTTTCCAGTCATCCTCTTCCCTGTTCTCAAGCCGCCCGGTTGAAACTCGTTCTTTGTACACCAAAAAGTACGCCAAGCCAGTATACGTGTATGTCGACAAGGCAAGGGTTGAAAGGATAGTTCCAATAGCGGTAAAGCCCCGATCAACAGTAATTTGTCATAGGGTTCCTGCGCCTCTTCCTTTAGCGAGAAAGATCAACCAACTATGTTGCCCGATACATTCTAGAAGACATAAAAAGCGTCGGTTGAAAGCAAGACATGCCAGTGCCCGAAAGGAAGGTAGTTCACGTTAGCCAGCAAAAGTTTTGACTGACTTCTACTTCTATTTGGAAGGTTCGGACCTCTTTCGCTAGTGTTATAGCCAGAACAATGGCAAATGCTTTCACTCAATTAACATCGAGCCGCCTTTCCTTTTGGGGTTTCACGGTCAACAATAAATAGTATCTCTCGTTACCGAGATTGATGAAGGCTTGGTTTAGATAAAGGAATAGACCCATTTAAGTATTGGTCCTACTCTTCTAGTTATGTAACGATAGCGATAGCAGCACGCTATAGCTGCACATGAATGGCAAGATGCCTTGGCTTCGGCTGGTGACTGTGAGCATGGGGATAGAGCCAAAGTAGTAGGGATTAGGAAAGACCCCAAACGCTATGCATTCAACCAATGGGCCTAAAGCCCTTATATACTACTCCAATAGTTCGCCTAGTGGCTTTAGATACTCCAAGCCTTGGTATAGTCCTTGCGAGTCTTAGACCATAGGCTAAGGAGATAGACTATTGATATGTATTCAACCTACTCGCTTCTCTTATAGAGCTTACTTGGTCGCCAATCTCCTGCAGGAATGATCTATTCTATTATACGATGATAGCACCTATGATAGAAGCAGGGGCTAGGAGCTAATCATTATATGGATTTTTCGCGATACTTTTCGAACAGATCTTTATTCCGAGATAATCACTACTCGACAAGTTAAGCGAGACAAGGCCCATTGAAAAGAGCCCTAGGAGTCCCGGGAAGATAGAGGCAAGACAAGCCAATCCGCTATTCTGCCTTTGCGCAGACTGATCACTCGCGGCACACAAGCTATATATATGATCGATGATTCCAATACGCCTCGATTTCACATACTTCTTCGCTTTCTACGAAAGCCCTACTTTCATAACATCTGACGCTATAGTTATATGCTAACATCATTTCATTAGAATACATCACTTGGCACTAGACTGAAAGTCAAAGAGAGAGTACTATAGGAAGCGTTACGTTCAGATGCCCTTAACCACCCTACCCTCAGGAGAAAGGTATCTGATCAGTCTTCCGTCCTATTATAACATTTTCATTTTTTTTTCTGCTAAAAAAAAGCAGTACTTCGTAAGTTTCCTAGTCATCGTCCAAGAGTTGATCTGGTTTGTGTCAAAATGAAATACCCCTCACATACTGATGTTTCGTTTTCAAGTCTTTTGGAGGGTGAGTTTCTCAATAAAAACTCAAGTTATCGAGTGTCCCAATCGGGGGAAGGCTAATCAAGTATTATCAGGGCGTGCAGACATTAGTCTATTCTTTTGCGCCGTGGTGTCCTGTAGTAGCAAACAGGAGGCAACATCCTCTTTGATTCGAGAGTTGGAAATCTTCTTGCTAAGACATGACGGTTCTGGCTAATACCTGCTTTGAGCAGGCTTCCAACATGTCATATAGAAAAGGGGGTAAGGGTCGCATCTGTCCCGTAGGCGATCCAATCGCTCATCCCTCCACGAAGAACTGTCCTCTAGGCTTCTGTTATGAGTTCATTTTGTCTCTTTTTGTATTCATTGCTACTTCATCAATCTTACTTATTAGTGTACCCCTTGTATTTGCTTCTCCTGATGTTTGGTCGAGTAAGAAAAATCTTGTATTTTCTGGTACATAATTTTTGATTGGATGAGTCTTTCTGGTAGGTATTCTTAAGTCTATCATATCTGTAACCTCTGATATTCACCTGTAGCTTGATTCAGTCTTGGACCGGGGCGAGACATCAGGAAGAAGCCGGCCGTAAAAAAAAAGGATCTTCTACTTCAACCTGGCTTCGGTTGACCCTCTTTCGGTGGTAGTAAGAGCAGAGTCTTGGGTTGGTGCTTGAAGTAAGGGTAATCAAAGAGACGTATTTTTTTTTTTTTGGTAATCTAGCTAGACTTCCTGGTATTCCAGTTTCTAGGAAGGGAGACATGGCTAAGGCTTGTGGCTAAATTGTTACGGCTTCCTCAACGAAAGAAAGGTAAGAAAGAAGGTCAAGGGAAAGAGATAAGGCATAGCCGGTGGGAAGGAAAGACTAGTGTTTAGCAATCCGGCTGACATTGAAAGAGAGGAGAGTTCCGTGATTTTCGGGCTTAGCTCTTGAAGGCATAAGCACTGCTATAGAATTTGACTCAGCTGTTGTCTCTTTTGACAATAGGTTGTTGCGCTAGAATAAGCTTTTACAGAAGGGCTTGTTTGAAGGACAAATGCCACAGACGATAGCAAAACAAGAAAAGAAGGAAGAACTCGTCAGGCAAGAAGTGCCGAGCCTGTGAAGTCAAGTCAACGGAACGGGTATTATTTTATTATACGAGATTTCTCGCTACCTATCGTCTATCATCATGAGAAGCGTCTTCTCATCGTTATAATTGGATCATGTCTGCTGTAATTGGACTGAAAGCTGACAACAAGAATTCCTTTAGAATAGGCACCTAAGAGCAGATTCTTTTCATGTGTAGCAGCTTGTATTCGTATAATAACAAGAAATGGTCCCACTTTCATGAAATACCGAAAAATTTATAGAAATCTATTTCCTTGCCTTCTTGCTATGTGCGTGGATATCTTGTCACTAAACCTATTGCCCAAGATCATCCCGAAAGAAATAATTTCGTCCTCTCTTGCAGGCTTAAACAGCCGATCTTTCAACCATTAGAAAATACTTGTAGCTCCTTCTTGTTAACAGGGCATCAATCCCACTCTCACTTGCAAACTTAAGCTTGAAAGCCTTTTCCTCGCTAGAAGGAAAGAAAATAGATTGGACAGAGCGAAGACATTGGCACTGAGAACAGGGAGACAGGATACTTTCTAACTGTAAAATTGGATAGTCCATTAGAACTACTAACCGGGGTGTAGATCCATGAAAGGCGATTTCCTATATACCTATCTGTCTCAAGACCTGGAAGGGAAACTACTGCACAGTCTCGAAAACATAGCAATAATTTACTCAGTCTTATATTCGTCGAATGAATAAGGGCAGATTAGAGACTTGCTTTTCCTTCCTTCCTAAATCATTCAAAAGAGCAGGTTCATACGAATAACTCCCTAGTGAGACGGAGCCTGAATTCGATTTATATTGGATGATAGAGATTTTGCAGTCCTTTTCGGGAAGACAACCATTGAAGACCATATGGACCATGGACCCGATAAGAAGAGTGGCTAGTATGACCATCCATCGCAGTAACCAAACCATAGGCCATAGACGAATGGGAATAGGTACAAGACCGAACATTATGCGATGAGCTAAAGGAATCTCTGGTATAGATATTTCTTTTGAATACTCCGTTCTTGCAGACGTGGAAGCCCGCATGCGCATGCAGTATATGGACGTGAACAGGGCTCCTATTTACGTTCATTCCAATGCTCGTCTTCAGAACTTGAAGAAAAAATTGGCTTCAATAAGGTAAGGGAGACATCTTATCCCTCTCAAGAGTTCAGGGTTCTGTCGGATCCTGCTAGTGATGCCCTCAAGGTGATGATGATCGAGAGCCATGCCCCAATGTGTTAGGTGTATATGATTTCGGTTGTAATATTGTTGATTATCATTTTATAAAAGTGGGTCTGTTTGTGGCCCGTTCCCACCCCTTAAAATGTATCCCTTATGTGTCATGGAAATTCATTGTAAATTACTAGACTTAGTGGGATGACTTTTGAAGATGGTGGGCCCGATGACGATCAAAGATATTGAAGACCGAAGATCTATAAAACCGGAAGCAAATGTAATAGGATTGCATTGCATATTGCATTTCACCTAGGATTGGACCCAGGTCCATGATTGGCGACCACGGACCGCATTGCTCTCGCGATCGATCATCCCAATGTTTATATATGTGATATATAGTTAGTTGAATACGCATGTTTTAAATATGATTTAAAATATATTGCATGAGACCAAATTTTCAAAAATAAAATCCCTCGTTTTAAATACGATTTAAAACTAATATCAAGATTAAAAGTTTATTCGATAAGCTAAAGGGAATTTAAATTTTTTAAATTATCCCTACCTTCCATCAACAATGGGTGTACGCCGATGCTACCCGTATACATGACCCGGCTCATATTATTGAGGGGGCTATGTATGCCGGAAAGTGTCCACGCCATTGACAATTGTTGTGAGTCGGTTGGAACTCCCTTTAACGTTGGCTCATATTATTGGGGACGTTAAGGGGACCGTCCTTCACGACTCAACATTGATGGGTCATCTTGACACGTGATAGTAAACGGCGTCATATTATTGGGCCCTTACTGGACGTGAGGTGAATACATGGAGGTTGCACCGGTTGCAATCGGAAACTACCTTTTGGGGGTCGTGGTTGGCTGATATTATTCGGGACCATGATCGCTTGATTGGGCTCCGTGTATCCACTAAAGAAACATGCTTTCTCGATTTCATTAGAGGGTGGTGAAATCGTTAAAATAGTGGGAGGGTAATTCATAAAACTTAACGACCTTGTTTTATGTCTTAGCGATTATTTTATATATAGTTAGTGATGATTGTCTGTTTTCTTTTCAGTATTACTGCTTATACAATGTCTTCGATCAAAAACACACTCGCTGCTATACTGGATAGCAACAAGTTCACCGGTCTGAACTACCAAGACTGGCTTCGAAACCTCAACATTGTGTTGGCTTCGGAGAAACTTATTTATACGATAGAGAAGAGCCCTCCGAAGGAAGCCCCTGCTGATATCAGCCCTGAGGAGCTGGTGACGCTTCAGCAATGGTGGGACGACGAGCTTAAGACTCGATGCTATGTGATGGCATCGATGTCTAACAAAATGCAACGGTGCTTTGAGAAGACAAAGTATGCTGCTGACATACTTTTTCATCTCAAAGAACTGTATGGGGAGAACTCTCGACATGAGAGGTTCACGGCTGTCAAGGAGCTTATGACGAGCCGCATGCGTGATGGAACTTCGGTCCGCGAGCATGGGGTTCATATGATTGGGCTTGTTGAAAAGCTGTCGGGCCTTGATATCACACTTCCACACGAGCTGTCTGTGGATGTGCTCCTCCTCTCACTGCCTGCTGCATTTGGCCCCTTTGTGGTCAACTTCGACATGAACAAGCTGGCAGCCACCCTTGAAGAGGTGGTTAACATGCTTGTAGTGTTCGAAGGAACCATAAAGAAGGACAAACCCGTCCTCCTTATGGGCTCTTCTGCCTCTGCGAAGAAAGGGCCCAGACGCAAGAGCAAGAAGAGTTTTGCTCCTGCGAAGGAGGAAAAGTCCGCCAAGAAGCCAAAGGCAAAGGCTTCCAAGCCGAACAAGTCTGAGAAAGAGAATGGGATTCTCGCACAGTGGACCCCTCCGGCCACACCACAGCTCAATGATGTAGCGGAGCGTCGTAATTGGACCTTGTTGGACATGGTTCGATCTATGATGAGCTTCACTGAACTTCCTACCTCGTTTTGGGGCTATGCGCTCGAAACGACGGTAATGTTGTTGAACAATGTCCACACCAAGGCAGTGGATAAGACTCCATATGAGATATGGATGGGCAAACCACCCAAGTACTCATACATGAGGATTTGAGGATGTCCTGCTTACATGAAGCAGACAGTGGGAGATAAGCTGGATACGAGATCCATCTTATGCTACTTCATTGGGTATCCAAAGAATTCCATTGGATACTACTTCTACTATCCAAGTGAAACAAAAGTGTTTGTTTGTAGGAATGCCACCTTTATGGAAAGGGAATTTCTACTTGATAGAAAGGGCAAAATAGTAGAACTCGAAGAGGTTTGAGATCCAATCGAAGTACCAGGTGAGTCTCCCGCACCTCCATAGCCAGTACCAGAAATGGTCGCACCTAAGAGATCCGAAAGGGTCCCTAGGGCTCCTGAGAGATATGGTTTTCTCCTTGAAGATGATCAAGGTGATCAAGTTGTTGGATCTGATCCAAGAACTTTCAAGGAGGTAATTTCTGATGGTGATTCTAATTTGTGGCTTGAAGCAATCAAGTCTGAGTTTGACTCAATGCATGCTAGCCAAGTTTGGACTCTTGTTAATCCTCCCGAAGGAATTGTTCCTATTGGGTGCAAATGGGTATACAAGAGGAAACTTGGGCCTGATGGTAAGGAAATGACCTACAAGGCACGACTGGTCGTGAAAGGTTACACTCAAAGGCAAGGTATTGACTATGATGAAACCTTCTTGCCAGTCGCAATGTTCAGGTCAATTAGAATCTTGTTAGCCATAGCCGCATGGTACGACTATGAGATATGGCAAATGGATGTGAAAACTGTGTTCCTTAATGGAAACATTAAGGAAGAGATTTATATGACGCAGCCTGAGGGTTTCACATCTGTTGGAAGCAAGCATAAGGTATGCAAGCTTCAGAGATTGATCTACGGTCTCAAACAAGCATCGAGGAGTTGGAACCTGAGATTTGATGAAACAATTAAGGATTTTGGTTTCATCAAGAATCCCGAGGAGCCATGTGTATATAAGAAGGTAGTTAAAAGCGCTGTGACATTCCTCGTACTTTATATTGATGACATTCTACTCATTGGGAATGATGTAGGAATGCTGCAGTCAACTAAATTCTGGTTGTCTAGTAGATTTTCGATGAAGGACATGGGTGAAGCATCCTATATTCTTGGAATACAGATCTATCGGGATAGATCGAAACGGATGCTCAGACTCACCCAAGCCACCTACATCGATACCATACTTTATAGGTTCTTTATGGAAGAGTCCAAGAGAGGACACCTACCTATGTGCCACGGGGTCACTCTATCTAAGTCTATATGTCCGAAGACTGATGTGGAGATAGAGAGTACGACACGTGTGCCATATGCCTCGGCAATAGGTAGTATTATGTATGTAATGATCTCGACTAGACCGGATTTTGCATATGATCTGATTGTCACGAGCCGCTACCAGGCCAACCCCGACCAATTGCATTGGATGGCCGTGAAGGATATTCTTAAGTACTTGCGAAGGACTAAGAATATGTTCATGGTCTATGGGGGTGGTGAACTAAAACTGGAAGGCTACACTGATTCTAGCTTCCAGTGTGACGTGGATGATTCGAAATCAACCTCTAGATTTGTATTCATGCTCAATGGTGGTGCTGTCTCTTGGAAGAGTTCCAAGCAAGACACCATCGCGGATTCAACCACTAGGGCTGAGTACATTGCAGCATCAGCTGCTGCTAAGGAGGCCGTTTGGATAAGGAATTTCGTCCAAGAGTTGGGCGTCATTCCTAATGTGTTAGAGTAGATGCCCAACTAGTCAACTTGTGGCGTGTGGGTTCATAGACTCTTGTATATGACAGTCTTTATATATGATATTCGCATTATTCATGGCGTTCTTTATCTTCATTATGTTTATATAATGTTAACAATTGTGTTGGATAAAGACCTAGAATGCACCATAGTGTATGTTAGATGTGATAGTGGGTATGACGGCTATCATGAAACACATCTAATAGTCAATGTGTATTCTGAATTAGTTCCTAGTCGATTGGGCCGTCAAAATGAGGATAAGGCCGCCCGAGCTTGAGACTATTATCTGCGATGCGAAGTACCATGTTTCATTGTTAGGGAAAATTGTGATGTTCTGAGCATGCAGATGGATAGTGACCTGGTGATCTATCGAACTACCCTCGTTCGGACTTTCCAAGTGGTTACCATTTGTCGAGTGGATAAGTCCGAGTTCTTGGTTGTACTGATTAGTCCTCACGACTCGAAACGTCATTGAGACTCTACATGATAGGCGTCTCACTTTGACCCGTTTGCCGACTCACTTGGGGTCATTAGGCGGTGGGATTGGGTGAGATCCCGATGCATGTAGGAGTCGATGCATCGTTGTCGAGGATTCACCGCTCGCTTACATGCGTTGATATCCTATGCTATCTGAGGGGATAATAGTATATAAATCTCTGGCCAGAGTACTAGAAGTGTTTTAGGTAAATGGGTTTACCTAGTTACACTCGCGATGTCACTATTCGATCTCCAAGATGTATGCATAGTTATTGGATCTCAAACGACTCTCGATTTACCAATGGTCGTTGATCTGATCGGAATATATGGATTGAAAGGACCGTACTGTACGCTAACCATGACCAACTGGTTCTTGCAGGCACTATCAGTGATACCTAGGGGATCATGGGGCGATGTTGCTAGACGCTTTACCATGATCCGTTGGGCAAGTCCGAAATTGTGATTTCGGAGCCACAATGGTTGTGGGCCCACAGCTAGCTGTATCCCTGAATCATTGAGGGTCACACAAGTACTGGATTCAAGATTCCCGCATGGAAACTGAGCTCAATGTGTTGAGCATAGGAGGAGGATTTTTGGAAGTACGACTTCCTAAAGGTCAACAGAGGTCAAATCGTGATTTCCGCTGTTGAGGGGCAAAACGGGCATTTTGCACTGGGGTTCAGAAAAATGGTTTTTCAGATCATAATATTCAGTTTTGGAAACTGAGTTGATCGGTCCGATCTGATCGGCGATCGGAGTTGTAATAAAGTCGCAATGATGGATATCGTCATTTGGACCCGGGCCCGTTGGGCCGGTCCAAGTCCATTACTAGTCTTATTAAAAGAGACTTAGGGCTTAATTATTAATAATCACATCGTTACAAACCCTAGCCTCCACTATTACCTCTCGACCGCCCCTCCTCTCCCAAAGTCGCCGCCGCCGGCCACCACCATCTCCGCCCCTCGCCGGAATTTGTTACGGCCAACTTTTCGAGGAGTTTCCGTCCGTGCTGATCTCGTCATGCCTTCTAGTGCAGGCTGACGAAGGAACCTTTCTTCCATTCATGGACTTGATTAGACGTAATCTACCGCCACCTACCGTGAAGAGCCAGTCTCCCTGTGATTCTGGTTGGAGTCAGGCGCCTGTCGCCAGCAAGGTAACACCCCGAGAAACGCCCTATGAATGGTTTATCGTGCTGCCTTTATTGTATTGAACGTTTCCCGGTGCTAATTTTTTAAACTTCCGCTGCGCCGCCGGGAGACGGGATCCGGATCCGCCATCGTTAACCAACATAGAGAACCTCTTAAGTATGATATCGATGTAGGTGGCTTGTGTGAGTCCGAGCATCCGTTTCGATCTATCCAGATAGATCTGTATTCCAAGAATATAGGATGCTTCACCCATGTCCTTCATCGAGAATCTACTAGACAACCATACTTTAGTTGACTGCAGCATTCCTATATCATTCCCAATGAGTAGAATGTCATCAACGTAAAGTACAAGGAAGGTCACAGCGCTTTTAACTACCTTCTTATATACACATGGCTCCTCGTGATTCTTGATGAAACCAAATTCCTTAATTGTTTCATCGAATCTCAGGTTCCAACTCCTCATTGCTTGTTTGAGACCGTAGATCGATCTCTGAAGTTTGAGTACCTTATGCTCAATTCCCACAGATGTGAAACCCTCAGGCTGCGTCATATAGATCTCTTCCTTAATGTTTCCATTAAGGAACGCAGTTTTCACATCCATTTTCCATACTCATAGTCGTACCATGCGGCTATGGCCAGTAAGATTCTAATCGACTTGAACATTGCGACTGGTGAAAAGGTTTCATCATAGTCAACACCTTACTTTTGAGTGTAACCTTTCGCGACCAGTCGTGCCTTGTAGGTCAATACCTTACCATCAGGCCCAAGTTTCCTCTTGTATATCCATTTGCACCCAATAGGAACAATTCCTTCGGGAGTATTAACAAGAGTCCAAACTTGGTTCGCATGCATTGAGTCAATCTCAGACTGCATTGCTTCAAGCCACAAATTAGAATCAACATCGGAATTGCCCCTTGAAAGTCCTTGGATCACATCCAACAACTTGATCACCCTGATCATCTTCAAGAAGGAAACCATATCTTTCAGGAGCCCTAGGAACCCTTTCGAATCTCCTAGGTGCGACCATTTCTGGTACTGGCTCTGGAGGTGCGGGAGAATCACTTGGTACTTCAGTTGGTTCTCGAACGTCTTTGAGTTCTACTATTTTGCCCTTTCTATCAAGTAGAAATTCCCTTTCCATAAAGGTGGCATTCCTAGAAACAAACACTTTTGTTTCGTTTGGATAGTAGAAGTAGTATCCAACAGAATTCTTTTGATACCCAATGAAGTAGCATAAGATGGATCTAGTATCCAGCTTATCTGCCACTGTCTGCTTCACGTAAGTAGGACATCCCCAAATCCTCATGTATGAGTATTTGGGTGGTTTGCCCATCCATATCTCATATGGAGTCTTATCAACTGCCTTGGTGTGGACATTGTTCAACAAAATTACCGCCGTTTCGAGCGCATAGCTCCAAAACGAGGTAGGAAGCTCAGTGAAGCTCATCATAGACCGAACCATGTCTATCAAGGTTCGATTACGATGCTCCGCGACACCATTGCGCTGTGGTGTGGCCGGAGGGGTCCACTGCGAGAGAATCCCATTCTCTTTCAGATAGTCTTGAAATTCAGCACTCAAGTATTCGCCACCTCGATCGGATCGAAGTGCCTTAATACTGATTTTCTACTTTAGCCTTGAATTCTTTGAACCTTTCGAAGGATTCAGACTTGTGCTTCATTATGTACAAGTACTCATACCTTGAGTAATCATCGGTAAAGGTGATGAAGTATGTGTGACCGTACTTAGTACCAATGCTAAGTGGGCCACACACATCAGTATGGATCAAATCCAATAGGTCTTGAGCACGTTCAGGCTTGCCCTTGAATGGTTGTTTAGTCATCTTTCCCTTGAGACAAGACTCACAAGTCGGAAGGGAGTTAATGTCTGACAAATCAAACATGTCACTCCTAACTAACTTGTTCATCCTTCTTAGCGAAATATGACCTAGCCTAGCGTGCCAAAGTTTTGCTGGGTTCAAGCTATCGTGTTTCCTTTTAATTGTTGTTGTATGTGTTTCCACATCGCGAGTTGGAACTTGTTTTAATTTTAAGGTGTATAAATCGTTTT
>KV016262.1:118916-137427 GCA_001598015.1 Dorcoceras hygrometricum
TGCAACATTCCTACATCATTCCCAATGAGTAGAATGTCATCAACATAAAGTACAAGGAATGTCACAGCATTTTTAACTGCCTTATTATACACACATGGCTCCTCGGGATTCTTGATGAAACCAAATTCTTTAATTGTTTCATCAAATCTCAGGTTCCAACTTCTCGATGCTTGTTTGAGACCGTAGATCAATCTCTGAAGTTTGCATACTTTATGCTCACTTCCTACAGATGTGAAACCCTCAGGCTGCGTCATATAGATCTGTTCCTAAATGTTCCATTAAGGAAGTAGAATGTCATCAACATAAAGTACAAGGAATGTCACAGCATTTTTAACTGCCTTATTATACACACATGGCTCCTCGGGATTCTTGATGAAACCAAATTCTTTAATTGTTTCATCAAATCTCAGGTTCCAACTTCTCGATGCTTGTTTGAGACCGTAGATCAATCTCTGAAGTTTGCATACTTTATGCTCACTTCCTACAGATGTGAAACCCTCAGGCTGCGTCATATAGATCTCTTCCTAAATGTTCCATTAAGGAACGCAGTTTTCACATCCATTTGCCATATCTCATAGTCGAACCATGCGGTTATGGCTAGTAGGATTCTAATTGACTTGAACATTGCGACTGGTGAAAAGGTTTCGTCATAGTCAACACCTTGTCTTTGAGTGTAACCTTTCGCGACCAGTCGTGCCTTGTAGGTCAGTACCTTACCATCAGGCCCAAGCTTTCTCTTGTATATCCATTTACACCCAATAGGAACTATTACTTCGTGAGGATTAATAAGAGTACAAACTTGGTTTGAATGCATTGAGTCAATCTAAGATTGCATCGCTTCAAGCCATAAATTAGAATCAGCATCGGAAATTGCCTCCTTGAAGGTTCTTGGATCACATCCAACAGTTTGATCACTTTAATCATCTTCAAGGAGGAAACCATATCTAACAGGAGCCCTAGGAACCCTTTCAGATCTCCTAGGTGTGTCCATATCAAGTATTGGCTCTTGAGGTGCGGGAGACTCACTTGGTACTTCAGTTGGTTCTCGAACCTCTTCAAGTTCTACTATCTTGCCTTTTCTATCAAGTAGAAACTCCCTTTCTAGAAAGGTGGTATTTCTGGAAATAAGCACTTATGTTTCATTTGGATAGTAGAAGTAGTATCCAATAGAATTCTTTGGATACTCAATGAAGTAACATAAGATGGATCTATTATCCAGCTTATCTCCCACTGTCTGCTTCACGTAAGCAGGACATCCCCAAATCCTCAAGTATGAGTATTTGGGTGGCTTGCCCATCCATTCTCATATGGAGTTTTATCCACTGCCTTGGTGTGGACACTGTTCAACAACATTACCGCCTTTCGAGTGCATAGCCCC
Source organism: Dorcoceras hygrometricum (assembly GCA_001598015.1). Lineage (NCBI taxonomy): Eukaryota > Viridiplantae > Streptophyta > Magnoliopsida > Lamiales > Gesneriaceae > Dorcoceras > Dorcoceras hygrometricum. The sequence continues at coordinate 120,295 of KV016262.1, forward strand.
AAAACGAGGCAGGAAGTTCAGTGAAACTCATCATAGATCGAACCATGTCCATCAAGGTTCGATTACGACGCTCCGCTACACCATTGAGCTGTGGTGTGGCCGGAGGGGTCCACTGTGAGAGAATCTTATTCTATTTAAGATAGTCTTGAAATTCGGCACTCAAGTATTCTCCACCTCGATCGGATCGAAGTGTCTTAATACTTTTTCCCAATTGATTTTACACTTCAGCCTTGAATTCTTTGAACCTTTCAAATGATTCAGACTTGTGCTTCATTAAGTACAAGTACCCATACCTAGAGTGATCATCGGTAAAGGTGATGAAGTAGGTGTGCTCGGACTTAGTACCAATGCTAAGTGGGCCACACACATCAGTGTGGATCAAATCCAGTAGGCCTTCAGCAAGTTTAGCTTTGCCCGTGAAGGGCAATTTAGTCATTTTTCCCTTGAGACAAAACTTAAAAGTTGGTAGGGAGTTAATATCAGACATATCAAACATGTCACTCCTAATCAACTTGTTCATCCAATTTAAGGAAACATGACCTAGCCTAGCGTGCCAAAGTTGTGCCGGGTTCAAACTGTCGTTTTTTCTTTTTATTGTTGTTGTATGTGTTTCCACATCGCGAGTTGGAAACTCCTTTAATTTTAAGGTGTATAGATCGTTTTCGCGTTCCCCAATTCCAATCAAACATTCATTTGTATATATTGCAAATGGAATTGGCAAAATGACAAGAATATCCATCACTATCAAGCATAGAAACAGTGTTCTTTATTAATTCAGGAATGAATAAAACGTTTCTCAATAACAAAATAAAATTTGAAGACAGAAATAAATAAACATCTACTATAGCTACAGCAGCAACCCTTGCTCCGTTGCCAAGCCTCAAGTGCGTCTCACCCTCTCTAAGACGCCGGCTTCTTGTCATTACCTGCAAATCATTGCAGATATGAGATCCACATCCGGTATCAAGTACCCAAGAAGTCGAATTAAGAGACATATTTATTCAATGTAGAACATACCTTTTGCAGTTCGCAACAGTTCGAGGTAATCCTTACAGTTCCTCCTCCAGTGTCCAGGCTTGTGACAGTGGTGGCAAACATCCTCAGATTTGTCTGGCTTTGAAGTCCTTGCCTTGGGCTTCTTGGCGGGCTTTTCCTCCTTCGCAGGGGCAGAACGCTTCTTACCCTTGCGTTTGGGCCCCTGCTTCGCAGAGGAAGAAGAGCCCATAAGGAGGACGGGCTTGTCCTTCTTTATGGTACCCTCGAACACGACAAGCATGTTCACCACCTCTTCAAGGGTGGCTTCCAGCTTGTTAATGTTAAATTTGACCACAAAGGGGTCAAATGCAGCAGGGAGGGAGAGGAGAAGCAGATCCACAGACAGTTCATGTGGAAGTGTGATATCAAGGCCCACTAGCTTCTCAATGAGCCCAATCACACGAACCCCATGCTCGCAGACCGAAGTCCCATCGCGCATGCGGCTCGTCATGAGCCCCTTGACAGTAGTGAACCTCTCAGTCCGAGAGTTCTCCCCATACAGTTCCTTGAGATGAAGGTGTATGTCAGCAGCATACACTGTCTTCACAAAGCGCCGCTGCATTTCGTTGGACATCGATGCTATCACATAACACCGTGCCTTAAGCTCGTCGTCCCACCATTTGTCTAGCTTTGCCAGCTCCTCAGGACTGGCATCGGCAGGGGCTTCCTTCAGAGGTGTCTTCTCTAGCGTGTAGAGAAGTCTCTCCGAAGCCAAGACAATCTTGAGGTTTTGAAGCCAATCTTGTAGTTCAAACCAGTGAACTTGTTGCTATCCAGTATAGCAGCAAGTGGATTTTTAATTGAAAACATTGTAATAGCAGTTTACTGAAAAGAAAAACAGACATGCATTACAGACTATTTATGAAAAACGCTAAGACATAAAACAAGGTCATTTCGTTTATGAATTACCCTCCCACTATTTTAACGATTTCACCACCCTCTAATGAAATCGAGAAAGCAAGTTTCCTTAGTGGGTACACAGAGTCCAATCAAGAAATCATGGTCCCGAATAATATCAGCCAACCATGACCCTCAAAAGGTAGAGCCCAATTGCAATAGGTGCAACCTCCATGTATTCACCTCACGTCGAGTAAGGGCCCAATAATATGACGCCGATTACTATCACGTGTCAAGATGACCCATCAATGTTGAGTTGTGATGGACGGTCCCTTAATGTCCCCAATAATATGAGCCAACGTTAAAGGAGTTCCAACCAACTCACAGCAAGTGTCAATGACGTGTACAACTTTCCGACATACATAACCCCCTCAATAATATGAGCCGGGTCATGTATACGGGTAGCATCTACGTACATCCATTTTTGATGGAAGGTAGGAAATTTTAAACAATATTTAAATTCCCTTAGTTTATCGAATAAACTTTTAATCTTGATATAAATTTTAAATCAAATTTAAAATGAGGGATTTTAATTTGGAAATTTGGTCTCAATACTTTTAAATCAAATTTAAAATCGCGGATTCAATATATACATATATCGCATATATAATTGGGATGATCGATAAGCGAGAGCTATGCGATCCGTGGTTGCCAAGCACGGATCTAGGTCCAATCCTAGGTGACATGCAGTATGGAAATGCAATCCTATTACATAAGCTTCCAGTTTTACAAATCTTCGGTCTTCAGTATCTTTGATCATCATCTCCACCATCTTCAAATTTATCCTCCCACTAAGTCTAATATTTACATTTAAATAACCATGACAAGTAGGTATACAATTTAAAGGGGTGGGAACAGTCTAATATTTACATTTAAATAACCATGACAAGTAGGGATACAATTTAAAGGGGTGGGAACGGGCCATAAACCAGGCCCACTTTGAAAATGATATCAAAAATATTACAACTAAAAATTGTAAAACCTAGCATACACCTAACACATTGGGCATTGCTCTCGATAATCCCAAACATAATAATTTAATTAATTGACAGAAATAAAATAATAAAATCAAATTTGATAATTTCCAACAAAATTGCATAATATAAAATCATATTTTATAAATAAAATCTGATTTTGTTATTTCAATTGCATCAAATTTGGGCTCAAAACAATTTTAGGCCCAAAATCTCAAAAATTTCAAAAATTAATTTTGGTCCGACCAAAAAGGCCCAATATCAAATATTGGCCCGAAAACCCCTCGGGCTGCCCGGGACAGGCCCGAAAAAAATCCAAGAATTCAAAAACAGCCGTCGCAACTCCGTCCCAAGACCGCCGCAAGGGCGGTGCGCCGCCGCCCGCAAGCGTGCAGCACGCGTGCTGAACGCTGTGCGCGCCCCTGTGCGCAACGCGTGCGCACGGGGGTGCCCACCTGCGAGCACAGCTCGCGCAGGTGGGGCAGCAGGTATTGCGCATCACCGTGCGCGACGTGTGCCCACTGGTACCGACCAGCGAGCACAACGCCCGCCGGCAAATGCGCGCAAGGGTGTGCGAGATAGGCGCGCAACCCCTGATATAGCGTGCACGCGGGGCGTGCGCGATGGGCGCGCAACGCCCGCCGCATGCTGCGTGCACAATTGTGCGCATCCCAACGTGAATCGCGCGCGGCAGTTGCGCACGCTGTGCGCGCGGTGGTGCGCGGCGGCAGAAAAAGTTTTTTTTTTTTGAAATCTGAGATCTGATGCAATATAGGTACAAAATATTTATTGACAGATCCGAGCCTAGGCTCTGATACCACTGTTGGCGCAGCGGCGGATCCGAATCCCGCTCCCGGGGCACAGCGAAAGATTTTAAAAAATTTGACCCGGGAATGGTCAATACACAATAAAAACAGCAATTAAACATTCATAGGATGTTTAGATTGGTACCTTGCTGGCGTCTAGGCACCTGGCTCCGACCAATTTCACGAGAAAATCGGCACTTCAATGACAGGCGGTTGTCGTTCTCCTAATCCGGTCCACGACTGAAAACTCGATCCCTTCGACGGTCTGCACTAGAAAACACGACAATTGTTTCACGGACGAAATCTCCTCTTCGATACGAACGGAACAAGTCCGACGGCGACGACCAACGGCCGCGGCGGGCGGCGACGGCAAGGGGAGGCGGCGGCCGTGAGGAGTGGGAGAACGGAGGGAGGCACGCTCTAGGGTTTGTGGATTGTGTTGTGTTCTCAATGCAACCCTAGGGCCACTATATATAGACTTTATATGGGCTTGAACCGACCCATTGGGCCTGGGTCGGGCCCAGTCCAAGAGCGCACATTCGTTTTAAGTCAACCACCATGGCTCCATCATAATCCCCATCGACGATCAGATCGGACCGATCTACACAGTTTACAAAACTGAGTACTATGATGCGAAAACAATTTTTTGACCACCTAGTCCAAAATAGCAGTTTGGCCCCTCCAAGTTTCAAGGATAGTCAAACTAGCCCAAACTTCAGGGAAATTGCATTTTGATCCCTTTTTAATTTCAGGAAGTCGCACTTCCATCCTTCCTCCTCCTATACTCAACAAATTGAGCTTGATTTCCATGCAGGAATGGAGAAACCAGTACTTGTGTGACCCTCAATGGTTCAGGGATACAGCTAGCCGTGGGTCCACAACATGTGTGACTCCGAAACCACATTTTCGGAGTAGCCCATCGGATCATGGTAAAGCGCCTAGAAACATCGCCCCATGATCCCCTAGGTATCATTGATAGTGCCTGCAAGAACCAGTTGGTCATGGTTAGCGTACAGTACGGTCCTTTCAACACAAATATCCCGATCAGATCAACGACCATTGGTAAATCGAGAGTCTCTAGAGATCCAATAACATGCATACATCTTGGAGATCAAATAGTTACGTGTGTTACTAGGTAAACTCATTTGCCTAAAACACATCTAGTACTCTGGCCAGAGATTTGTCACACTATTATCTTCTCAGATAGCATAGGATATCCACGCACAAAGGCGAGCGGTGAATCCTCGACAACGAAGCATCGACTCCTACGTGAATTGGGACCTCACCCAATCCCGCCACCTGATGATCCCAACTGAGTCGGTAAACGGGTCAAAGTGAGGCGCCTATCTTGTAGAGTCTCAATGACGTTTCGAGTAGTAAGGGCTAATCTGTACAACCAAGACCTCGGACTTAATCCACTCGATAAATGGTAACCATTTGGAAAGTCCGAACGAGGGTAGTTCGATAGATCACCAGGTCACTATCCATCTGCATGCTCAGAACATCACAATGTTCCCTACCAATGAAACGTGGTACTTCACATCGCAGATTCTATTCTCAAACTCGGGCGGCCTTATCCTCATTTTGACGGCCCAATCGACTAGGAACGAGTTTAGAACACAGTGACTATTAGATGGGTTTCATGATAGACATCATATCCACTATCACATCTAACATACACTATGGTGCATTCTAGGTCTTTATCCAACACAATTGTTAACATTATAAAATAATGAAGATAAAGAATTCCATAAAAGAATACGAATTTCATAAATAAATATCGTTTTACAAAGAGTCAATAAGAACCCACACGCCACAAGTTGGCTACTTGGAAACCTACTATAACAGACCTCTGATGCTCCGCTGCGGCTGCTACCCCGTGACCACTCAGTTTTTTTATGCCATTGCTTTTAAACATGTTCAGTTTTCCGCAACAGTTTTAAATACTCTGATTTTTATGTTAGCTTGTGCGATGTGGATTGGGGATACCTTGCCGTTAGTTTTAAACGGATGTGAGATGATATTTTCAAATGCTTTAAGTTATGGTTTTTATTTATAGCTTTATTAAATGTTATTCCACATCTACTTTTTAAAAAAAATTAAGAGGTTTAGTACGTTTCAACATGGTATCAGAGCGGTGGTTCTGGTGGGGTACTAGCCTGCTACGTGGAGCTCGGAAGTCGCACTGCCAGTCTGTGAGTTTTATTTTAGTAATTATGTTTATTTTTGCATGATGCATGTTTTAGCCTTGCATGAGTTTTGGCCTTAGGGTTTTAAAAATAGACGCTTAGTCATGCACTTAGATTTACGTGATAAGGTTTTGATGTATTAGTATGCCCCCCAGACGTGCTAGAGATCAGCAAGATGATGATGCACCTCCTCCTCACATCCGCAATTGAAGCCTTATGAGAGGGCTAGCGTGAGCATGCTAGCCGGGATCACTAAGATCCTAGAGAGGCAGTCGAAGCGTTCTAGGAAGTCGCATGAGGAGGACGTGGCTGAGATGTTCCGTAAGCAGGGACCTAAGGAACTTTCCGGGACTTCAGATTCGTTAGTTTTCGAGTTGGACCTAAGTAGAACTGTTAGATCTTCTAGTACTTTCCTTGAGAACTTTGACGGATAGGACTAGCGAACTTAGAACTATTTTAGGTATCTAAACTGCTCTTGGGATCTAGTATGACCGTAAATGCGTACCTGTGTGACGTTCTATTTCAGGCGAGATTCGTGTGCTTGGTGTCACTACCCTTGCATTACTAGAATCAGGGGCGACCCACTCGTTTATTTCGGGTGCGTTCACGCAGAGGATGGGTATTACACTGGAGAGCTTGGGTATGTCTCTCGCAGTGACGGTCCCGTCAGGGGAGGAGCTGACGACGACCAAAGTGGTTCAAAGATTGACGATGATGTTCCAGGATCATGAAGTCCAAGCAGATTTAGTTGTGTTGCCGATGTCGGGATTCGATCTCATCCTAGGCATGGATTGGTTGACGGAGTTTGGAGCGGTGATTGACTTCCAGCGGAGGTCAGTTACGATCAAGCCACCAGGGCAAGAGGATTTTGTTTTTGAGGCGATGAGGAGACAGCGGAAGCCCAGATTCATATCCTTCTTACAGGCCAGGAATCTATTTGAGCACGGATGTCAGGCGTTCTTGGCCAGTGTTACTGCTTCAGGAGATTCACCAGGCCCTTTGTTGTCTGATGTGGAGGTAGTCAGGGACTTGACAGATGTTTTCCCCGATGATGTCGCAGGAGTTCCACCAGAGAGAGAGGTGGAGTTTTCTATTGAGCTGATGCCAGGTACAGTTCCTATCTCTAAGGCACCGTATCGTTTAGCTCCTACCGAGATGAAGGAATTTAAGGAGCAGATTCAGGAGTTGCTTGACAAGGGGTTCATTCGCCCTAGTTTTTCTCCATGGGGCGCGCCCGTTCTGTTTGTGAAGAAGAAAGATGGTAGCATGAGGTTGTGTATTGACTACCTGGAGTTGAATAGAGTTACCGTGAAGAACAGATATCCATTCCCGAGGATAGAGGACTTATTCGATCAGTTACAGGGAGCTACGGTGTTCTCAAAGATTGACTTGAGATCTGGATACCATCATCTGGGGTTAGAGAGGAGGACGTTTCCAAGACTGCTTTTCGGACACGCTATGGCCACTACGAGTTCTTGGTGATTCTGTTTGGTCTGACGAACTCCCCAGAGATTTTCATGGATCTAATGAACAGGGTATTCAGGCAGTATCTAGACCAGTTCATTGTTTATCGACGATATTCTGATTTATTCGAGGAGCTTTGAGGAGCATAGACAGCACTTGCAGACGGCTTTGCAGACTTTGAAGGAGCACAAGTTATACGCCAAGTTCAGCAAGTGCGAGTTTTGGCTGGAGCAGGTGGCTTTCTTAGGGCATATTGTGTCGAGAGATGGGATTTCTGTTGACCCATCGAAAGTGGAGGCAGTGCAGAACTGGGGGATTCCGAAGAATGCAGCTGAGATTCGTAGTTTCTTGGGCTTGGCAGGTTATTATCGCAAATTCATCAAGGGCTTCTCCTCTATTTCAGTTCCCTTGACAGCCTTGAACAAGAAGAATGCGAAGTATGTGTGGAGTACCGACTGTCAGAGGAGCTTTGATCAGCTGAAGGAGGCCCTTACTTCAGCGCTAGTATTACCTATGCCAGTGGACCACGAGGAGTTTGTGGTTTATACAGATGCTTCTCTGAGAGGGTTAGGTGCAGTCTGATGCAGGGAGGTAAGGTTATTGCGTATGCGTCGAGACAGCTGAAGAGTTATGAGAAGAACTATCCAACGCATGATCTGGAGCTTGCAGCAGTAGTGTTCGCACTGAAGATTTGGAGACACTATTTGTACGACGAGAAGTGTCAGATTTTCAACGACCATAAGAGCCTCAAGTACTTCTTCACTCATAAGGAGCTGAATATGAGGCAGCGCATATGGCTAGATTTGGTGAAGGACTATGACTGTGACATTAACTACCATCCGGGTAAGGCTAATGTGGTAGCGGATTCTTTGAGCCGGAAGACTTCAGTGGTGGCGTGTTTATCAGTGGAGCGACCACTACAGACCGAGATTCAGAGATTTGGGTTGGAGTTTTATTCAGGGGGCTGTGCGCCTAGCCTCGCAACGCTCACGGTTCAGCCGACTCTTCGAGATATGATTAGAGATGGCCAGGCTGCAGATGAGCAGTTACAGCAGTGGAGACAGAGAGACGAGGCTAGAGGACGAGGTTTGTACACAGTCGAGGATGGGATTACTCATTTTAGGGGTCGCATGTGGGTACCCAATACTGAGCAGTTGAGAGCTGAGATCTTATCAGAGGCCCATGCATCGACGTATTCCATTCACCCAGGGAGTACGAAGATGTACATGGATTTGCAGACACTGTACTGGTGGCCAGGGATGAAAAGAGATATCGGAAGATTTGTGTCAGAGTGTTTGACCTGTTAGAAGGTCAAGGCAAAGCACCAGCGACCAGCAGGGTTGCTACAGCCACTCCCTATCCCTGAGTGGAAATGGGAGAACATCATGATGTATTTTGTGGTTGGTTTACGCAGGAGTCCCGGAGGCTTTACGGCGATTTGGGTGATTGTGGATCGACTCACCAAGTCCGCACACTTTCCACCGGTGAAGACCACTTTCACATTGACTCAGTATGCAGAGCTATAAGTTAGAGAGATTGTCAGGCTGCATGGAATACCAGTCTCTATTGTGTCAGATAGGGATTCCAGGTTTACTTCTGCGTTTTGGAGGAGCTTGCACGCTGCATTGGGGACCAAGCTATCTTTTAGTACTGCTTTTCACCCGCAGCTAGACGGTCAGTCGGAGAGAGTCGTACATATTCTATAGGATTTACTGAGAGCCTGCGTGATAGATTTCCAGGGTACGTGGGATTCTAGGTTGCCCTTGGTAGAGTTCACGTACAATAACAGTTTTCAGGCATCGATTGGGATGGCTCCTTATGAGGCTTTGTACGGGAGGAGGTGTGGGTCTCCCGTGCATTGGGACGAGGTTGGCGAGAGGATTTTTACTGGACCTGAGATGGTGCAGCAGACAACAGATATTTTTGACCAGGATACGAGATCGGATGAGGACATCTCAGAGTCGTCAAAAGAGTTATGCCGATCGTAGACGCCGAGATCTGGAGTTGGTAGTAGGGGACCATGTATTTGTGAGGATATCGCCTACGAAGGGCGTGATGCGCTTCGGCCGGAGAGGCAAGCTCAGTCCGAGATTCATTGGACCGTTTGAGATTTTGGAGAGGGTCGGTACGTTAGCTTATCGGGTAGCATTACCACCCAGTCTGTCAGCAGCGCATAACGTGTTCCATATTTTGATGTTACGGAAATACGTCCCAAACCCATCTCATGTGTTGGATTTTGAGCCGCTTCAGTTGGCACCAGACTTATCTTTTGAGGAGCGACCAGTTCAGATCTTAGCGCGAGAGGAGCGCAGGCTTAGAGCGCGAAGGATCCCGATAGTCAAGGTCCAGTGGAAGAATCACTCGGCAGATGAGGGCTACCCTGGGGAGACCGAGACCCGATATGCAAAACGCGCTATTCAGAGCTTTTTCGGTATGTAACTTAATTTCGAGGACGGAATTTCTATAGGGGGGAGAGTTGTAACGCCCAGAAACCCTAAGTACGTTAAATTGAGCGCATGACTAGGGGGAAAACTTTATGTTAGCATGATATCATGTCATTTTTATGTGATTATATGATGATTTTATGCCTTACTTTGTGCATGTCATTTTACTGTACTGTTTGAGTTCCGATAAGCGCGGACGAGACCGGAGACGACCAAATTGAAAATATTTTAAATGTTTTAGCCCTTAGACATATTTTAAAGCAAAATTTATTATTTTATGCACCATTTCCAAAAAAATGAAATTTTATGCATAGTTATAGAGGAGGACCCGTTTTTCGCCTATACGGGCTATTTTTATGAATTTTACCACACTTTTAAATTTTAGAAACCTATATTACGAAAATTAGAGGCTTGAAGTCTACACTTTAAGTATTTTTAAGCATTTTTAATTAGAGGAGGGTTAGTTTTGGGATTAAGCCTTTTATTTTAATTAAAACAAGTTGTAGGGGGTCTTTTGTACACCTCCATTCACTCAACTCCCACAATTTCGAAAAAAACCTAATCCTCCTCCTCCATCAGCCGACTTCAGCCTCCTCCTCCCCCTAGGTGGTCGAATTTTCAGATCCTTGGTAGGAACTCAAAGGTGTTTGGTCTAATCTATTGTCCTCCGCTCCGGTAACGCGTATCTCTACTCCTTTCTTCGATCAAGGCATGTTGTATTCTTTTTTTCTCACCATTTAAATCATAATAGACTGTTTTATGAAAATTATGCATGGATTTGTTGTGAAATTTTCGGATCTTTGTACCTTTGATCATACCTCATGCAAGAGTTTCACGATTTTTAACATGTTTTTCTTCCTTCTCTTAAGGCTTCGGTCATGGTAATTTCCACGGGTTATGGCTCGGTTCTAGAGGTTCCTAGGGGACTCATTGTGGTCTAGATCGAAGTAGGAAAGTGTCTAAGTGGTCGGGTGAACCAGGGAAAGCCATAGAGGTCGAGGTGACGCGTCGCGCTTCATGGCTGATGCACCCACTTCCCTCGATCAGTTCTCCCTGGTTAGCCCATGGTTTGGACCATGGTTGGGCTCGTTAGAACCGTCTGGACCTGGGGATGGTCCAGCCAAAAGGGATCCGTCATTGGTGGCTGGAGCAGGGAGAACGAATGCGAATACCAGAAGGTGGTCGCGACGGCGCAGCATTGATGGAGCGCCCACTTGCAGCGACCCATTCACCCTGGTTAGCCCACGTTTTGAGCCAAGGTCGGTCACGTTATAACTGTCTGGACCTAACGGTGGTCCAGCCAGAAGGGCTCCGGCAGTGGTTGCCGGAGCAGGGAGAACGAACGTGAGAAGTGACTGCTGGTCGCTGCGGCAGTTTCTTAGGGTGTGTGGGATTTTTGGTTTAGGGTTTAAGTTGCTATGGTTCGGTCTAACTTAACCGGTTTTGGCTGGTTCGGTTGGACCGAATTGGTTCTTCGACTCCCGAGTCAAATATTTTAAAATGGGGTCAAGTTACTTTAATTCTGGACCAGTTATTTTTATTAATGTGTCAAAGATTCAATTTTAAAGAAAATAGCCAGAAGGTCCAAATTGAGTCAAATCTTTTAAATAATTTTAGTTATGTTTAATTTTAAGTTTTTAGTCAAAATTAGGGGGGAAAAAGCGGTGAACTTTCGTTTCATCGGCCGTTTTTGGAGCGACGTTTGGTCTAGAAGTAGCGATCCAGGCCCCGAAACCAGTCCTTGACCGAGCCGAGAAAATGTATAGGCCTATGAATATATATTTAATTATATACTTAGTATGTTATGTATTTGAGTATGAAATGTTTAAAGGCAATTAAATCTATATTAATGGGCCAAGCCTCTTAAATTTGCATAATTTTTATGAAATGCATGCATCATGAAAGTTTATGAAATGTTAAGGCATGAAGGAAAAACATTTTGAGGGATTGAAGTGTTGTGGGGCAAAGTTTAATGATGGGAGTTAGTCGGGTAGCCGGACCCGGGAATCCCCTATTTTAATGTATGAGCTTATGGTCCATGTGTGACATCCTGGTGAAGTGGCAGCACAGAGGTGTGACATATAGGGATCCCGAGGTAAGGTCGGGTGAACCACACCGCCGCGTACGTTGGTTTATAGATTGATCAATCATTATGGCTCACACTTCATGGATACGACTCGCATGTTCTTTCAAGTTATGTTATGCTTATGCCATGCCTTAATATATATATGTTATACGATGAGGTTATGTATGACTGCATTATGATTCAATGTTTAAGATCTTACACGCACGCATGTCATGAAATTATGTTCCTATACGTATGTGCCTGCATGTGGTTTTATTATATGTACCTCGTTATTATCGGATAGAGCATGCTAGGCCTTTAGGCTCACTAGGTTAAATGGTGCAGGTGAGCATGATGCTGATTTTATCCCGACCGGCCGTGAGGACCTCTGATGCTCCGCTGCGGCTGCTATCCCGTGACCACTCAGTTATGTTATGCCATTGCTTTTAAACATGTTCAGTTTTCCGCAATAGTTTTAAATACTCTGATTTTTATGTTAGCTTGTGCGGTGGATTGGGGATACGTTGCCGTTAGTTTTAAACGGATGTTGAGATGATATTTTCAAATGCTTTAAGTTATGGTTTTATTTATAGCTTTACTAAATGTTATTCCACATCTGCTTTTCAAAAAAAAAATTTAAGAGGTTTAGTACGTTTCAGTTCGATATGTCACCAGGTCACTATCCATCCACATGCTCAGAACATCTATATGTTCCCTATCAATGAAACGTGGTACTTTGCATCGCAGATAATAGTCTCAAGCTTGTGTGGCCCTTATCCTCTTCTGGACGGCCTAATCGACTAGGAACTCGTTTAGAACACACAATGACTATTAGATGTGTTTCTTGATAGCCATCAAATCCTCTATCACATCTAACATACACTATAGTACATTCAAGGTCTTTATCCAACAATTTTTAATCGTAATAATGAAGATAAAAAATGCCATGAAAGAATGCAAATTAGTCCTTGAACATAAAAATAGTAGAAAGAATGTGAAATGGACATGAGATGACTATCACGAAACTCGTAATTGGAATACTGTGTATTCTAAACCGTTCTTAGTCGCTTCAGCCGCCGATAAGAAGAATAAAGGCCGCTTGAGCTAGAGACTAGTATTTGTGATGTGAGTACCATGTTTCATTGGTAGGGGATATGGGGATGTCCAAGCATGCAAATAAGTGCACCATGTAGAGTGCACTGAACAACCCTCCCTATTGGATTTTCCAAGTGGTTCTTATGTTGTACACCATTAGTCCTTATGACCCGGGACAACATTGAGAATCTATGTGCTAGCGCTACACTTTGAATTATTTACTGACTCCAAATTCTTTACTGACTCCTTTGGAGTCATTAAGTGGCAAGATTGGGTGCAGTGTTGAAACATATATGAGTCGATGCATTGTAGTCGAGGATTCCCCACTTACCTATGGGTTTGGATATCCTATGTGACCTCATGTTTGTGTAGTAAGGAAATCTTTGATCAGAGTGAGATGGTAATTAACAAAGGAGTTTCTTTAGTTACACCTCCGATACAACTACTACATGACACATAGTTATCGATTCTGTGACAACTCTCGATATACCAATGGTTGTCGAATCGGTCGGGAAATATGAGTTGAAGGGACCGTACTATATACTAGCCATAATTGAATGGTTCTTTGAGGCACTATCTTTGATACCTATGGAGTCATGTAAGAGATGCTGCTAGGCGTTTAACATGACTGGTTGGGTACTATCAGAATTTGATTATGAGATTCTTATGATCAAGGATTTGATTGATAAGAATAGAGCTGATCAGGGTACATTCATATTATACATGTTTATTCCGACACATGGACATTTGAACCCACTCATAGTATCATTGAACCATTGAGGGTCACACAAACACTGGCTTTATAGATCTCAATGAGAGTCATGTAAGAGATGCTGCTCGGCGTTTAACATGACTGGTTGGGTACTATCAGAATTTGATTATGAGATTCTTATGATCAAGGATTTGATTGATAAGAATAGAGCTGATCAGGGTACATTCATATTATACATGTTTATTCCGACACATGGACATTTGAACCCACTCATAGTATCATTGAACCATTGAGGGTCACACAAACACTGGCTTTATAGATCTCAATGAGAAGAAAGTTTGTTCAAAAAGTTGAGCAACGTATAAAAAGAGTTTATAAGAGGATGTAAATTTTAATTGTCCAAATTGTTTCAAAAATTAAAATATATACAGGGCTATATCATTAGTTTTGGAAATGGTTATTTTCGAAAACTAATGTCATGAACTTATAATTCAAGTGTTGAATTAACATTACACTAGTGGGCCTTGTGGAGCCCAAATAATTAAAGGATCAATAATTATTTTACTAGTGGACTTGAAGGTGTTCAAGTGAGATCTAATTAAGCTCTTGGACTATATTGTATAATATAGGCCAAATATACATACAATATACAAGCAAGAGGGAGATGAAAGGTTGGAGGCAACTTTCACAATATGTTGGATCTATTTTGACAGATCCTGATTAAGTTTTGAATTACACAAAACCTATTATTGTGTTTCTAACAATTTCACTTAAGCGTACAGGTTTTAGAAACAAAGAAGACAATCAGCAGCAGCTATATCTGTCCAGCAGGTGGTTCACGACATAAACGATCAGCAGATGGTTTGGTGTTCATGGAATCGGTAGTTGAATTAGCGATGGAGACGTCCAGAGTTGAATCAGCTGTTCGTAATCAGGCGGAGGCCATGTTGAATCAGCTGGAGCATGATGAACCAGCTGAAACGATGAACCAACTGCAAGCGCTAAAGAGAAAAGATGAACCAGCTGGTACATATATTGAGGAGCTTGCTGGAGAATTAGATTGAAGAAGAAGATGCGCAAGTTACTGTTGACGAATCTGTTAGCAGTAGCGATTATAAGTACTGTTGATGAATCTATCAACAGTCACTATTCAAGAAGAAGAAGAATTGCAAGCTGGAGCTGGAGCTGGTTTGATGAAGAAATCAGCTGGAGCGCTAAGAGTAGATGACATCAGCAGTGACTTCATCACTCAGCAGGAAGCTACAGTGGAATGGATCAGCAGAGAGCTTCTACCAGCAGTTGGTATTTGGAGTTGGCGATTGCAAAACGATGTCGCGTGAATAAGTTGGAACGACAGCGTTTTGCATTCGCAATAAGAATCAGCAGATCAAGTGAAGCGCAAAAAGAAGCGACGTCGTAGAGGAGATCCAGTCGCAAGCTACTGTTCACCAGCAGATAGTATTTGGAGATAGCGATAGAAAAACGATGTCGTTTACATAAGTTGATACGACAGCGTTTTGCTCTTACACTAAAGATTCAGCAGGAAGAGTTTGCGTTGTTAACCAGTCGCAAGATTCAGTCGCAACGCAAAGATTTCCAGACGCAGTGCTTGAGTATCCAGTCGCGAGTTTCATTGCTATTATATATCCAGTCGACATGGTATCCAGACGCAAGCAACAGCAGCATCCAGTCGAAGAGCTTATTTGAATCAGCTGTTGCTACTCAACCAGTCGCAAGCTTTTCATATTCAGTCGACTTGGTTCCCAGGCGCAAAGAATCGAAGAAGTAGCAAAGCGCAGCAGTCGTAGTGATAAACCAGCAGCAAAGCAGTTGACGATTTACGAAAGATGGATGTCAACTGCTGAGCTCAATTCAAATGGCGAAAGCGACAAGAAGCCTGCAAAAGAAAAGGACACAAGTACTGTTCTCCTGTTGGTACTTTACAGAAAAGCGTTGCACTAAAATGGAAAGAAGACAAATTAGCCAGTTAAAGCACTGAACAGATTTGGGAAGCTATCCAACGGGAAGAAATTCAACAGAGGCTATTTATATTCGAGGAGTGCCATTGAAGAAGGTGGACGAATGTGTTCAAGACGTTGGTGCGACTACAACTTGATTCATTCACATCTGTTTGTGAATGAATCTCGAAATATGTTTACAGTTCCGTCCAAGCATGAAGACGTAAAACTCTTGTGTATGTAGTCAGTCACACAGTTGATGCTGTTGTCATTTTGTGGAGTCTAGGAGTTCTCACAGCTGCTGGTTGTGGGATTGGGTCTGTACACGCAGTTGTAAGATCAAATCTTCTAGTGGAGCCTTCCGAGGTGGAAGAAGGGGAGATGTAGGATGTTGATATCCGAATTTCCAGAAACAAACATTGTGTATCGTGTTCTGTTATTCATTCAGTAAGCATTTAATTTAGCACGCATACACGCATAAGCAGAAATCAGCACGCACGCAAAACATATCAGCACTTGCTCTTTACTCAGCATCGCATAACATTTCAGCAGCACACAAGCACAAGTCTCGAACAGATTTATGTTGTACATAAATCTATTTGAGTTGTTTTAAAATATAGGATTCAGTTTTGGTATTTTACGCATGATTTTTAAATCATACCAGATCTGTCTCCGGTGCTCTTTGTATTGTATTTGTTCAAGAACAACGAGCTATTGCAGCTCCAGAGTATCAGCAGCGCAAAATTTTAAAGCCTTTTATCAAAGCGCGGCTGCTGATCCTTTTTTATCCTAATTTGTAAACGGACCATCAAGTGGTATCAGAGCAGGTTTGTTCTTGAACGAGCACTGATTTTAAAACACATGTGCTATGTTTTAATTGTTTTAAATGTTTTGAGAAACTTATTTTGTGAAGACCAGATCTGTTTTTATATAGAACCGGTTTTTCGCTTGATGAACTGTTGGGATGCGCGAGTCTCGGGCAGATACCAAGCTTCTATTTTCGTTGTGCTGTAAGATCACTTGGAGCGAGGCTCAGTGACAAGCACATGGGGCGAGATAGAAGAAGGAAAAATCTGAGCTGTTCTCTGTACTGGTTCTTCATGGATATAAGCAACTCAGTAGCACGTGTTATTTGAAATATTTCTATGCTCTGATATATTTTAAATTGTTCTGTTTTGCGGATTTCAACTGATGCAAAATTTTGTTTTTAAATTGCTTTGAGCTCATGTTATAAAAGATAGGGAGAGTGGCGTCACTGTCTTTTATAATTTTGAGATATGCATCAGTTTCGCTTTTGAAAATCATATACTGTTGCATATGGTGCTTCCCAAAGCTGTTTTGTTCTTCAAAGATAAAACTCCTGCTGTTATGTTGTTTTTGTTGTAACAGTGTAGGGAGAGCTTTTTGTTTTAATTATCGGGAAGACCAGCAGTTCACTCTCTTTTTGATTCCCACAAAAAGGGAGAGAATTGTTAGAACATGCATCGTTGATTT
>KV016262.1:149612-164847 GCA_001598015.1 Dorcoceras hygrometricum
TAGTTCTCAAACCATCTGCTGATCTCTTTCACAAGCGCATCTGCTGAAACTAATAGTCAACGCTCCAAAATGTTGACTAACACGCGTCACTTCCTCGCTCAATCTCACGCTACGCGCGATGTCTGCCAGCAGCAACTTCAATTCGCACCAAAGCCAGCAGATCTTCATGCGTCATGCTGATGTCACCATATCTGCTGAATCCAATTCCACCAGCAGGAGCTACAGTAACTTTGACCAGTGTTGACTCCGCTACAGTAGCGTGCTATTAACAGCTTTGCACCAAAATTTGCTACGATATAATTCTCCAAAATTCAACGCAACATTCGAAATCAGCAGGAACTTCAATCCTTTCGCAAATTCCTCAAAACACACGTGATTAATCCCAAATCAAATCAATTAATCACTAATCTAACTTCTCAATCCTCACAATCACAATATACAAGGCATGTGTTTCGTTGGATAGTGTAATTGGATTGACTCAAAAATTTTCTCCCTCTACCCTCCATGTGCACGTCCTTTTCTCCATTTTCTCACAGGTTTTAACTTTGTTTGAGTTTGAAAATTTGTGCTTCTCATAGTACAACACCCTAAGCATTCTAGTGCATATTTTGGGTGGAACTATCTTGCTAGTAGTGAACATAATTTTGGAGTGGAGTCCTTTTTGAGCAAGGTGTGCTCTTGGAATCTTGTAGATAGTGTCTAACATTTCAAGAGCTAAATTATTTATAATCTATTTGGAGCCATAATCAACCTTTTGAAGGTTGATAATATAAATATCTAAACACCCTTTTGTTGGTTGTTTAACTATTATGCTACATGAGGTCTCAGTATTTTATGATTCTGTTGCGTTGTTTAGCATGAACTATCCATGTACCAATAGAAGGGTTATTGCTTACGCCTCTAGACAGTTATAGATCATGAGAAGAATTACCTTATCCACGATCCGCAACTAGGAGCAGTAGTTTCTACATTGAAAATCTAGAGACATTACCTGTATGGGGAGAAGTGTGAGGTTTTTACATATCACAAAAGCCTCAAGTATTTCACACAGAAGGAGCTGAACATGCACCAACGACGATGGTTTGAACTAGTTAAGGATTACGATTGCACCATTATTATCATTCGGGGAATACAAATTTAGTGGCTGAGTGTATGGAGCAGAAAATCTGTAGGGTTATCACAATTAACTGTTCAGAGACCATTACCGATAGAAATTATGTAAGTTAAGTTGGAGGTGATTACCCATGAGTGCACTGTGAATTTGGATGCACTGACTATTCTGTATACAATGAGGGATAGGACCAGAGATGGTCATCTGAGAGATAAACAGTTGGTTAAGTGGAGACATCAGGTTGCGGAGAAAGGCAGAAACCTATGGATGATAGGGAATGGGATTGTTGGACATCAAGGTCGAATTGAGTGCTACATGTCGACACATTGTGGTGTGATATCATGACTGAATCACACATTAATCCATACTCTGTACATCCTAGGGGCATGAAAATGTACAAGGATTTGCAAAAACTGTATTTGTTGCTGGGAATGAAATGTGACATTGCAAGGTTTGTCTCGGAGTGTCTAACCTGCCAGCAGTGAAAACATAGTATCAGCGACCAGCAGGGTATGTTGAAGCCACTTCCTATACCAGAGTGGAAGTGGGAGAACATCACAATGGATTTTATTATGGGTTTACCAAGGACACTACATGGAATCAATTCTATTTGGGGTATAGTTGATCGCGTTACTAAGTCAGCTCACTTTCTGCCTATGAAGACGACTTACAACATAAACAAGTATGCTAAATTGTACATCAGGGAGATCGTTAGACTCTAAGAATTTCGGTTTCTATTGTATCAGATAAAGATCCATGGTTCACGTCTAGATTTTGGAGAAGTTTACATCGAGCCTTAGGTACCAGACTCACCTTCAGCACAGCTTTTCACCACCAAACAGACGGTCAATCAGAAGGGTGATGCAGACTCTTGGGAGGATTTATTATGTGCCTACATGATTGATATTGCAGGGAGCTGGGATTTGAATCACTGGTTGAGTTCACCTAAAATAGCAGTTACAAGGCTTCAATAGAGATGGCTCCCTATGAAGCGTTATATGGACGCAAGTGCAGATCTCCAATCCATTGGGATGACACGAGTGAGAGAGCTGATTTGGGCCACGGCATTGTTAGACATACCACCGAATTCATCAATAGAGTTCGAGATAGGTTGAAGACGTCACATAGTAGACAGAAAAGCTACGCTGACAATCATCGTCGTGAGTTGAGATTCGAGTTGGGAGCCCACGTGTTTCTCAAGGTGGATCCATTGAAGGGAGTGATGAGGTTTGGCTGGAAGGGAAATTTGAGTCATAGGTACATTGTACCATTTGAAATATTGGAAAAGGTGGGCACATTAGCGTACGGAGTAGCACTACCAGTGTACCTATCAGTTGTCCACGATGTGTTACACGTGTCAACACTCCGGAGGTACATGTCAAACCCCTCGTATGTGCTGAGTTACGATGGTTACAATTAGCACTCGACTTATCTTGCGAGGAGTAGTGGGTGAGAATTCTATAGAGGTAGGAGAGGAGATTGAGGAACCGGTTCTCCAATGGTTAAGGTCCAGTGGACGAATCACACTGAGTAGGATGCGATGTGGGAGAACAAGGCGGATATGCACAACCGATACCTAGAGTTATTCGTGTTGTTCAGAATTTTATTTTTTAATGCTCGAGGATGACTAGATTTGAGAATTATAAGGTTTGACATGTTCTGTGCATAATATAAATCACATATATAAATATATGTGATACCTGTGAACAATTTTGTGCATGTCCCATGCATAGGAGAGGGAGGATCCTAAAATTTACATCACGGTTCGGGAAAAAGACAAAAAAAAAAAGAATGGATGTTCACATTGTGTTTGTTTTCTACGGTCAATCATGAAATTTTCCTTGGTAGGTGGTGTGCAGAGTTGGGTTCTTTTCATCCCTTTCTTTTTCCAAAGGGCCGATGGTATATGTGTAAGTTTGAAAAATAAAAGAGAGTTCGACCGTGAGCTTTGGAAAGAATTGGAAGGCCTCATCCTATTATTGTTTAAATAATGTAATGTGGGATTTTTTTATTTATTATTATTATTATCTCTATTACTTTTATCAACATATATATTTTTATTATTGTAAAAAATCAAAAATATAAAATATATTGGAATCGAAAAGATAGTTAAATAACAGAGCTTGGAGTTCAGAAGGGGTGGGAATGAATGAACTCCTTCAGAATTTTCACGAAAATCCTTGAAAACAGTTTTACAGGACTTCGGTTTTACTCTAAGCTGAGTTACTAGCTCAGAGGATCTCAGCGTGATCTGTTCTCTCGAGTAACAAATATATGTGTGGAGTGAAGTCGATTGAACAGTGAAGAGATTTAAACTGAATGCAGTAAAAGTAGAAACTGAATGTAGTGAAAGTAAAGGAGTTTGTTTATGGAAGTTCAGAGCTGAAACTCATACGTCTTCCTTTATTCCTTGTTCAGGAAGGTTTCTATAGAAAATTTGATTACAGAAGCTTCTACAATAACCCAATCTCAACAGCCGCAACTGTGACAACTCCTAGTACTCTACGACAAACAACTAACACACGATCTATTCGCTATTACAATTTATCAGCTTTGAGCTGATTAAGCTACTCTCGCTATTCTCACACTCTACTTTTTATTTACTCTTGAATAGACAAAAACTACAAAGTATGGTCACAACTAAAAATTGAAACTTTGAAGATTTTGAGAGCAAGGTCGAGTAAAGACGATGAATGAACAGTATGGTTTCAGTGCGTGATATGATAGCTCATGCTTTTAGTCTTTGTTTTGTTTCTTGCGTATGTATGCGTGTTTCTGTTTCATTATCAGTGTTTTCTCGTCTATTAGTATTCTTGTTATGTTGTGCTCGTCACCTCTTCTTTCATTTATAGATCTTCTGATTTGCTCAATCCTGGGATGATTGATCTTCTGGCTAATTGATCTTCTTTCCGTTTTTTGAAAGACTTACCTTTATTCATACCAGAATCATTGGAAGGTTATTGTTAGGTAAAGAAATAGAGTCCAATAATTTAGCCAGTAATTGAGAACTTGATTCGATCTGATCTGATTTAGAAATATTTCTTCTTTTTTCTTTCAACGGCTTTTTCAGTTCTAGCAAAGTTCAGAGAATTTTTTAGCTCAGAAAAAGTGCAGATTTGTCCTCTCTTGTTATGTTCTCGTACAGTTTGCTTCGCTTGACCACTCTGGCCTGATCTTCTATGCTGTTTCTGTGAGCTGATTCTCTGATCTACTTTTTGCTTCTTCATCCTTTTGCTCTGAGCTGTTTCTACGCTTCATCTCTAAGCTTCTCTGTTCTTATCTTCACTTTTCTGCTCTAAGCTGTATGCTTTGAAAGCTCTAAGTTGTGGGCTGTTCTTGAGATCTGAAAGCTGTTCTTACGATCTGATCCAGAGCTGAAACTTTCCTGGTCTGATCTGATACTCATTTCCAAGTTGATCTGGAAATGTTCCTCTGAGCTGATTTTGTTAATCTAAAAAATGAACGTTTAAATACTGACCTGAACATTTTACGCTCTGATCTAAAAATTCTTACGCTCTATGTGAGACCCAAAATATTATTGGATTAATTGAGTTAATTAATCGGGTTTAGCATAGACCAGATTTGGCGTGAACAGATCTGGGATCGATCAGCTTTGAGCTGGTATGCTTGGTGAATTAATCGGGTCAGTATAATCCTTCGAACAACTCTGGAATGTTACATAACTTCTACGGAAAATGATCAAATTTGATTGTTGGTCAGTGCTGGGTGATCATATTCAGATTCAGTGGTGAAATCTGGTGGTCGCGCGAGTTGGATAACCTTCACAGGTATCGAAGCGACGCCGTTTGAGAGTATTTAGGTTTGAGTTGCTCAAGCGTTTGGTAATGCGTGGACAGATCCGGTTCGTGTTTTGGTGTAGACCGGTACGGTTCAGGATATTCAGATTTGACTGGTCAACGCTTGTGTGAAATCTGGTTATTCAAATATGGGTTGAGATGCGGTGACGTTTTAATGACGTCTTGATGGACGCGATGCGATGTCGTTTAGCGATTCAGATGTGGTTAGCGGGATGACGTGTCCTATTCAGCGAGCGGTGCTTGGTGCGACGTTGTTTGGATAAGTTCCAAATCTGTTTTGTGTATGGTCCATATCAGGAGTGTTACTCAGATCTGAGTTGGGAACAGCTTTGAGCAAATAATGTCGGTGGTTACTATTCATCAGATTTGGGGAACTTAAGTGGTATATATAGAATACTTTGACCGTAGTCTTGCTATTGTTTCCCGACACTTAGAAATATTCTTGTAACCATACCCTGTCGTGATACCCTAGCTACTGTTCACCGAAGTTTATTTTCTTCGATTTCCGGCGGTAGACAGATCCGACGGACGCAAGAGTGGTAGCGCTGGACTCCTCTTGCTAAGGCGCTTCGTTCCATAACTCTTTCGAAGACTTTGGAGAGCTGGAAGAGTACCACAGGAGAAGCTTCCTTGTGTAGTCTGTTAGCATTTTCGACTGTTTGAGTTCTGTCGTTCCGGTAGCTTGTTGGGTAAGTGTTCATTCCTACCTTGCACTTCGTTTAGAGCTGTTTGTTGAGCTAGAAGGATAGGACAGAGCTGGTTGAGTTCGTAGCTCTGAGCTTTGCGTCCCTGAGTTAGAGTTTTTGTTTGACTTAGCAGGTTTCAGATCTGGTTGCTCGGGACTGCTTGTGTGATAATTGTAGCTCAGAAATAAGGTATGGATGTGAGCTTGTTTTACAGCGTTGGATTTGGCATGGATATTATGTGTGCTGCTTTGTATGCTTATGTGTTGTTATTGCTTGCTTTGTTTTGTTGTTTATTTCTAGCTGTTACATTGCATACACGCATTATTCATGTTGAGCTCAGATCTTGTTTAGCCATGCCTTGTTATGTTGATCTGTGTGTACTAGGATGCTTGTTTTGAAGGCTGAGCGGGTAACTCCCATTTCCCTCATCTCCCTGCTGGGATCTGTTAGCTACTATGAGCCGAGTGTGTAGCTCCCACATCTCATGAGTTGGGCAACAACAGGTTGCGTGATTGTTATGCATCTGGTACCGTGTGTTGAGACGAGTGGATAGCTCCCATATACACACACACCCCGTGGCCACTATCTTCCAGATGATTGGATATCAGTTGTTGAGCAGTTTCTTGAGATCCTTTGGCTCCCTGCCTTCGGTTGTAGCCTTGTTCTCATGCATAGCATTCGTATTTTATCTATTGTTATTTAACTGCTGTGTTTCAGTTTCTCTCCGTACTGGGGCTTGACCCCATGTCCCTCTGGGGCTGGTTGTCTTGTTTGCCTGTGTGTGTTTTCAGTTTATGGTTTCTCCGCTGGTCGTGGATTTGATTCAGCTGGTAATGCCCCGGGAGGTGGATATAGTATCCCAGTTATATTAGTAGATACATGTTATAATTTCATTATATTGTATTGTATCTATGTTGAGAGAGAGACTCATCTGTCTGTATATTTGGAGTCACAATATTTTGGTCTTGCTGTTTGTTATTGTATTGGGTTTTCAGCATTGTAAAACCAATATTTTGAATATCAGTGTATTTTAAATTATGTTTTCTAAGTCAGGCCAAAGCGAAAAATTTTAGCCACTATTTTAATGCGTCCGCTATCGTTTATTATGTGGTTTTATCTCTGATTGAGCACGAGGCCTGACATTCTAAGCTGAATTGGTGTTCATGAGATATGAGCTGTTCTCTGAGCTGACGTTGCTCTGGTCTGATTCCATAATTTAATACGAGGTGTTCTCTCTACGAAGCTCCAGTCTAAATGTGCTCTAACCTGATTCCTTCACTTAAGCTCTGATCTGATATGTTTCACTTGCTTTCGTCTGGTCTTAATACGACGCTCCAATTTGATCTGATCTACGTCTCAAATCTGATCCACTCACTCTGATCTTATGGGTGACTTTCTGAGCTGACCTACACGCTCTGAGCTAATTGGCGAAGTTCTAAGCTGATTGACATGCTCTGAGCTGATAGGCGATGCTCTAAGCTGATGTGTGTCACTCTGAGCTGATCTGTGTCGCTCTGAGCTGATCTGTGTCGCTCTGAGCTGATCTGTGTCGCTCTAAGATGATCTGCGATACTCTAAGCTAATCTGCTTTTCTCTACGTCATTCTGCTTTAATCTGTTCCGTTGTTCGTGCTCTTGTACATTGTTATCACCAAAAATTAGTAAATTTTAATCTTAACAATTTTCCCCTTTTTGGTGATGACAAAACTTAGCAGCTTTATTTAAATATTTCGAACAAAATTTTTCCTAGTACAAGGACTGTAACTCTAAGATCTGATCCTCAAAAACAGAAAAACTAACTCTAAGATCTTATTCTCATAAACTGAAAAAAATCAAGACATCTCAAAATCATCTTTGTTCTCAATACCATCTACGTTCTCCGCTACTGTTACTTTCCATGTGTAGTCCTCAGCTGCTTATTTCCCTGTGTCTCGTAATATGTGATTGCGATGCAATGCCGTTTTGAGAAACCAGATCTTGTGCGTGTTGCGCTAGAGTGCAGCTGGTTGACATATGCTAGCTGGCAGAGAGAGAGAGACTAGTGAGCTTGTAACGCCCCAAAATCCTTAGGACCATATTTATGCATTTCATAAAGTATATGGGCCATTTTGGCAATTTTTAATTATCATGTATCTGCTGAATTGTTCATTTCAGCAGGTAAGGTTGCGCTGCAGCTGATTCCAGCAGGTAACTCCTGGGTTTGGGTGTCAGAGAGCTGGTCAGATCTGAGTGGGATTGCTGTGCGACGTCGTTTGGTAGTAGCGCGCTGGTATAGCTATAGTCCAGATCTGGAATAGTACTCAGATCTGAGTTGGTACCACTATGAGCCCTGTGTTTTCGGTGGCTACTGTTCACCAGATTTTGGGATATTTAAGTTGTATATATAGAGGAATTTGACGGCATTTACGTCAGTAGTTCTCAACACATAGAAAATATATCTTCTCATGATATCGTACCCTCTACTTTAGTGAAACCCATACTGTTCACCGTAGTCTGTTTCTTCCGATTGCCGGTGGTAGACAACTCAGTTTGGAGCAAGCTAGTAGCGTGGGATTTCTATTGCCAAGATGCTCCTTTCTATACCTCTTTTGAGAGCTGTGAGCAACTGGAAGAAGAACGCGATGAGCTACAGTGCGTCGTTGTTCGTATACTAGCAGATTGGTTCTTCTGTTCAGGTAGTGATTTGAGTAAGTACTATATTCTACCTTGTGCTTCGTTTAGAGCTAGTTATCCTGTTAGAAAGATAGTATAGAGCTGGGTTGAGCTGGTGGCTCCCAGTTCATGTTTCTGTGCGTAATGTCCCTGAGCTGGTTGTTGTTGTTTGGCCAAAAAGGTGGCAGATCTGAGTTACTCGGGACTCTTATTGTGGTAATTGTTGCACAGAAACTGAAGGTACGGATTTGAGCTAGTATTACAACTTTGGGATAAGCATGGATATATATGTATATGCTTGCTGGTGTGCTGTGCAGTGTATGCTAACGTGCTGTTATTGATTGTGTTGTTCGGTGTCGGTTATTATAAGCTGTTGTAATTTCATACACGCATATTTACTATTGACCTCATATCTGTTAGTCTGTTGTTGTGCTAACCCGTGTGTACCAGGATGCTGCTATTGAGGACGAGCGACAATACCGTGCTCCTGTAACACGAGTGGGTAGCTACCAAGCTCCCATGATCTTTGGCAACAACGGGTTGAGTAATCTGATTTATGCTCTGGTATAGTGTGTTGAGACTAGTGGATAGCTACCACACTCTCACATGCTTCGTGGCCACTACCTTCTGTTCGATCGTTGACAGCTGCTGTGCTGGTCCTTGAGCTCCTTTGGCTTCCTGATTATTTGTAGCCTGTTGCCTGGCATCCTACTGTTCTCATGCATAGCACGTGCATTTATATCTGTCTTTATCTATTAGCTGTTTGTATTGCTCTCCGTACTGGGCTTTGACCCCATGTACCTTTGGGGCTGGCTATTTGGGTTGTCTGTGTGTTGTTCAGGTTACTCAGGTTTCTCAGCTGGTCGTGGAGATGACGCAGCAGGTAGTACCCCGAGAGTTGTATAGAGTGTCCCAGTTATTTATATTTTATGATTATGTATTAGAGTCGTCACCGGGGAATTTTTCGTAGTGATGTCTATTGCTGATTTGAGATTGTATTGCTTTGGGATGCTCGATGCTTGTAATTGTTATCTCCAGCTTTTGGGTTGTTGTAAAACTAATATTTTTAGTATAAGTGTATTTTTCAATTGTTTTCTTAGTCAGGACAAAGCGAAAAATTTTAGCCACTTTTATTGCTTCCACAGTTGTTCATTGCATTGTATCTCTTTTGTGTACACCAGGCCTGACACGGTCACCCTCAAGTTTCCTTGTTTCAGATTATCGAACTCCCGCTCACGGTTATTGTAGTAGGACTCAGGGGTATACTCCTGTCAAAAAGCTGCACAGAAGCTCTCCCAAGAAATCAAAGTACCACTCTCTCTCATGACTCGGGAAGTACCCTTCCACCAGCGTTGAGCATGATCCCTCAACTGCAAAATAGCCAACTTCAGTATCTTCTCCTGGGTGTACTCCACCGTGTCAAACAACTCCTCCATATGCTCCAACCATCCTTCAGCCATCAAACCACCTTCGGCGCCAGTGAACGTAGGGGGATTCATCCTCTGAACCTAGACAGAACTAGCTCCATCTCGCCAATCTGTCTAGTCACATCTTCCACCTCAACCTCTGCCTTCTAGCTCGACGGAGCAAAGGCACATTCTACTGAGAAACATCCTCATCGCTCTCGGGAGCCCTAGACTCCTCAAAAGTATGCCTAATCACTCTACCTGTACCTCTCCTCGGTGGCATCTACCAAAACTCAAAGGTAAAAAACTAAAATAAAATAGTTCACAGAGGCAGATAACAAAATCACAGAAATCACAGAGTCAATCACAAACAAAAGTTAAAACTCTGTGCTTAGAATCAAGTGTGGTGGAAAAGAATCGAGCTTATCCTAGTAAGCTCTTATACCAAAAATGTCAGGCCCGGTGCGCTTAAACATGGATTAATTATTCAATTAATCGTGATTACACGGAAGCAATAAAATATGGGTTAAATTTTTTCGTTTTGTGCCTGAACCAAAACCAACTCTTAAAATACAATCATACTGAAAATATGGATTTTGACTCAAAAATCCAAACATCGACAAATACAAGTAATATAACAATTACAGATCCTCAAAGTACAATATTGACGCAGGTCATCCCCTGGTTTATAATACAATACATAATGTATAACTGTGACTCAAAACGGGGATCTACCAGCTGACGCTCCACTCGGTCCAGCTGGATTACCTGAAGCCCCTGCAAAGGCCAACACAGACCAAAGCAGCCCAAAAGAGGGAAAATAAAACGAGGTCAAATCTCAGTACGGAGAGCATAAATATAGCATCAATCATATCAGACATGAAATATTTCAAACATGCAATGCATGGGGGCTACCAAGAATCATCGGTAGGCAAGGTACAACGACTCAGCTGTGCAATCATCTCAATAAATCAACAGAATCCCAAATTCCAGCCACTCAGCTGGCTATCACGACTCAATGACGACATTGGGTTCTGTGCATGGCGACTCAACCGGCATATCAAGACTCGGCGATTATCAGGTCTCAAAGAACGTAGGCTCAAATATGATATGCGTGTATACCAAGCAGAATCATGCTTATAACAATAAATATAATTCACACACATAGGCAATTAAGAGCACATGATCATCATCGCAAATGAGCAATTCTAGCTGATTCACCTAGCGCATAAATCACACAGCTCCAACACGCAGGAAATATTTTCAAGCTGATATAAAAGCTGCTAAACCGAGCTCAATTCGTACCTTACTCTGAGCAGCTAATACCTCAACAGATCACAAAGAGCACACAGCCAGTTGTTCACGCACCAGAACACAGTTCCAACAACCTGCTCAGATATGCTTCCCTACTAGCTAACAAAGAAACTCAACAGGAGCTGCTTACAAGCTCAAATCTACCAAGACATATAATAATCAGCTCATATCGAAGCTCATTCAGCTTATGGCCTAAAGCCTCGTAGCCTAAATCAGCTACCTCAAATGTACAGAGCACTATCCAGCTCTAAATACAATAAGGACGAGATGTAATAGCTTACCCAAAAGCTCTAATAGGCCGGGAGAAACTATCAGCTGAAATCGCGACAATGTTCGAACGCTTCAACTACGTCGCTCCTCTTCGAACAGCAGACTCAAGTCTCCTAGGTGGTATCAAAAGGACGGCCTTGGAAATACGAACTCCACGCCACCAGCCATGCTCCAAACGGTGGCGTCAATCGACGACAACCGGAAATTTTTGTTTGGATGAACAGTAAGGGTTTGAAGAACATATATAAGTCGAGAACTCTCTAGGGAAGAAGATAGGAAATATCGGGTCTCATATCGTATAAGTGTTGATCGACACTTATATTAATTCCCCCAGTCAATGCCGTAGTGAAAGTCCACCAACTCAGATTTGAGCCCTACACCAGATCTGACTAGCGCTACACTATACCTACTCGCTACCACCAAACGACGTCGAACTAGAGTCCAACTCTCATCAAATCTGATTTTCAGTAAACGACGTCGCATCTATTACACTCAGCCAGCGTCAAATCTGGTATACGCTAAACAACGTCGCATTGCTTACACTCAACCAACCTCTACCTGGGTAACCCAAAACGACATCGTTCGTCTCCCGCTCAGAACAACCCACTCATTCACATGAGGGTCAGATCTGGACATCCAGATCTTACTCAAATTTGAACAACGAACCGGTCTATTCAAACGGCAAACCAAACTGATCCTCACCACGCCTCTAAATCACTCGCGCGGGGGTATTCTCCAAATCTGAACTCCAGCTGCTCCCGATACACCAAATCTACCCAGCGCTTACTCTCTCCCTTCACTCAATGATAGACACCCGATTCACTTTTAAGTCAAATCTGAAGCTCCTTAACAGCTTACTCAGCACGAGATACCTCTGGTACTAAATCACCATTCAGATTTGACTAATTTGTTAGTTACTAACTAACGATTCCAGTCCTCACATGTACTATGTACATACATCTTCATTAAATTCATTTCCCTTTTTAGTATACTCTGCGCCGTCTTCAGTTCAAACCAAATCTCTGCATATCTATAATTAGCTCAAAGTGGTTCCAAAGAGTACGAATCAATTCAGAGAGGTCAAACAATCACTTCAATCTGTTCGAAACCTCAAAAAATTTTGAAATTCATTTAGATAAGTTATCCTTACTTAGCTGGTTTCCCGATCTGGTTTCTGTACGTTGAACTGCTTTTCTAGTCTGGTTCTTATGTTGGTCAGATACAATATGCTATGAACTAATCTGCTCTTGTCTTTGTTCTGTACTCATCCAGATAACAATCATTGTACACTTTTCTCCGTAACCAGATAACGTATATAGAAAAATCTTGCTTCGAGCTGGTTTATTCAAATTGGTCTTCCAGCTGGTCTGTTATACCACTTTACTCTCTGAGCTGTTCTCTCAATTATTCCAAAACCCACTGTTTTATCTGCTATTCTGAACTGATGTAATTTCAATTTGTTTCTATTCTTCTGAGCTTGAATAACATCTCTGGGCTGGTTTGACCTTAACCAGCTTGACTGAATTACCTTAGCTGGTTTGTCCTCACCGCTCTAAGACTGACGCTCCTCTGCTTGATCCTGTTGCTCGTTCCCTTGAGCCTGATGCTCTTGAGAATTCATGGCTTTAGTCTCTTCCACATCCTCAACTGTCCTAACAATCTCTTCTACCTGCCCTTACTGCTGAGCTGGTTTCTTCGCTGCCGTTTGGGTCTGTTTCTCTTGAGATGAAAACTTAATGGCAAGAATCTTTGGCTTCTCCTACTGAGCTGGAGTGGCTCCTATTAACAGCAGTTGACGTGTCTCAGTCCAGTAATCCGTGGAAGATCCCCATTCGCAGCATATCCTGCGATTGAGGCTTTTTGATCCAGAAAAGGTAGACCAGCTAGAGTTCGCAGTGCCCTGTGCTGCCTCACGATTTCCTTAAGTTCACTGCTTATAAATCGGATACACATGTAATCGTAATTAAAAGACTGCTCAGCTGGATTAAAGTTAGCACAGTGCTCATCTACTCTCTTCTGAATCTCCCTCTCATACTGCTTGTACAACACCAGCGTCCTTAGCTCAAACAGTTCAGATACCAGTCGGTCTCAACCCAAAACAAAATTGATCTTCGATTTTGGCCAAACTGTCAATGGGCGTCATTGACATAACAATATTTAGCCTTATCGCAGTGCGGAAGTGTACCCACTTGTCAAAGTCAGACATTCTGCTGGATACATATTCCCACGCTGATTTGAGAACCAACATATAGTGCTCCTCCACTGGGTTTGGCTAGGCAAAAGCGTCCAAAATCTCTTTTCCCTTTGCAACAATATCATGCAGCAATCTGTACTCCATCTTCATTTCCTTCTTCTTATTCGGTGCCCTGACGACACATCAGTACCAGAAAACATCATTCGCATTTCCACTGCTGTCTGAGTTGGAATATCAAGAAATCTAACCATACCCTCAGTTGGAAAACCAAACGCCTCAGCAAACATATCCTTTGTAACCACCATTTTTCGATTGGCGACAAAACTCAAAATTGTCCCCGCGATGACTTTCACGTTCATAGAATTCAGTCACAGCTCCCTAAAATATAGAATTAGATACCTCCAAAAATCCCTTAAGCCCTGTCTTCTCCAGGGACATACACATACGTACTATCCCAGTGTGCTCCATAGCGAGCACGGACGTGCAATCAACCTGCATAGCACTGACGGATAGAGAAGCAGCCATTTCGGGTATTAAAGTGGTAGGAAGCAAAGAAATTGTGAGAGATTGCAAGAAAATTCTTGTAAATTGCTTGCTATATTGCTAGAGTGTGCGGAAATTTTGAAAGCGTATTGAAAAAGTAAAGGAAAAGAAACTGTTTATGTACGAACGATGAGAGAGAAGGATTTTGAGTCGACACATGTCATCATAACATTAAAAGAGTCATTTGAAATTCCAGAGAGATGACCATCCGATTTAAAATGAATTTTAAAAGAATAATTTATCTCATCCGTTCGATTTCATATACCAGCGCGAGAACAATTAACTCAAACACCGTGATAACATCATACTGTGTAAGTCTCTAAGCTGGACCATATCAGCATGAAGGTGACCAACTCAGAGATAAACAGCTGACTTTGCCATTATATGCTTGCATTATTTTATTCCCCTGAACATATGCATGCAGAACACAATGAAGATATATCAAGGAGACCTAAATGTTTCTAAAATAAGAAAACTTAGCATCCGGTATAGTCTTGGTAAATATGTCAGCTACTTTCTGATCTGTTGGCACATGCTCCACCTGAATGTCCTTTTTTAGCACATGGTCTCGAATAAAAATATGTCTGATGTCTATGTGCTTTGTCAGGCCTCGTGCTCACAACAGATAAACACATGCGGAAGCTATCAAAAAGTGGGTAAAATTTTCGCTTTTAGGCCCGACGGTTTTAAAACATATAATTTAAAATACAACGATACTTAAAATAAGTTCCCAAATCATAAACAATCAACAACAGAGCATACATAATCCAAACATGTATCATATTCCCCTACGGGTACAACCACAAAGCGCAGGGCATCCCCCTGGCTAACTGATACATATATATATATATGTTATATGATATATGCTACTGGGACACACTAGCCACCTCCTGGGGAACCACCAGCTGGGTTGAAACCACGACCAACTGTAGAACCTGGGTTTCCTGAAAACAACGCAACAAAGAAACAACCAAGCCCCGGAGGGACATGGGGTCAAACCCCAGTACGGAGAGCAAAAATACAACAGAAATAAACAGCAAGGAATAAAATGCAGGTGCTATGCATGAGACGCCAAGGAACAATGGAAAGCTCGACCCACAAGGGAGCTAAGGAACTCAAACATAGCTCAAAGAATCATCGACAACGAATAGGTGGCCACGGGGTATGTTCACAGTGTGGTAGTGAGCCACTCGCCGTGATACTACACCCACTTACCGGATGCATCAAACAACTCAACCTACT
>KV016262.1:180068-212646 GCA_001598015.1 Dorcoceras hygrometricum
CAACTGACGTCATCCAGTCGCTAGCTACGAAACACAACCAGTCGCAAGCTGCAGAACTTTGACCCGCGTTGACCATTGCTCTCGACTGATCATCCAGACGCAACAACTCCTCGCAGCTGGTACCAGTCGCAATACCTCAAACGACGACGTATAGCGCTCAACACAAAACGCGCTACTAAACTCTCGACTGGTTCCTCGACTGGTCTCTTCACCAACGACCACAACACAATTCACTAACGCATCTGCTGCATAACTTTGACCCGCGTTGACCATTGCTCTCGACTGATCATCCAGACGCAACAACTCCTCGCAGCTGGTACCAGTCGCAATACCCCAAACGACGACGTATAGCGCTCAACACAAAACACGCTACTAAACTCTCGACTGGTTCCTCGACTGGTCTCTTCACCAGCGACCACAACACAATTCACTAACGCATCTGCTGCATTACAAAACGCGCTTCGACTGGTTTTCGCCACCGACCAGTTGCTAGCCCACAAACCAGCTTTTGCCTCCAAACTCCAAAAACACGAAAGCATCCAAAATTGTTCAACACACGAAATGGAACCCGAAAATGCAACTCAAACCTCAAAACAGAGATCTAAACCACAACATCTCTTAATCAACCGATTAATTCCAACAATTAATCCTTAATACAAAATCAGGTCTCACATGCTTGGTCCTAGAATAAAGTACGGGGTTCTGAGTGATCGCGATTGCACTTATGTTATCACAGAAATATCCCAACCCACGTTCAGTGTGCCCTTTAAATACTTCAAAATACGCTTAACAGCAATGTAGTGTGACTCTTTTGGAGTAGCTTGGAACCTTACACCCATACAAACCGAGAACATATGGTTCGGTCTTCTTGCGGTTAGGTACAATAGAGATCCAATCATCCCACGATACATTGTTACCTCAACTGAAGATCCAGCTTTATCTTTGTCCAGTTTGATGGAAGAAGCACTCATCGGAGTAGCGGCTGACGAACAATTTTCCATCCCGAACTTCTTGACAAGTTCCTTTGTATACTTTGCTTGACTGATGGAAATTCCATCTTCAAGCTGCTTTACTTGTAATACTAGGAAAAATATCAGCTACCCCATCATGCTCATTTCGAATTTGTCTTGAATAAGCTTGGAGAATTTTTCACAAAGCTTAGAATTATTAGAGCCAAAAATAATGTAATCAACATATATCTATACTAACAAGACATGGTCATTCTTAACAAATTTAAACAGCGTGTTGTCAACAGAACCGATAACAAAATCATGATCTACTAATAATTTGGACAATGTATCATACCAAGCTCTGGGAGCTTGTTTCAGACCATACAAAACTTTATCAAGCTTATACACAAAGTTGGGTCTGGTATGATCTTCGAAGCCAGGAGGTTGTGTAACATACACTTCCTCATTCAGAATGCCATTTAAGACGGCATATGCAAGAAATATACGAATTTCTTCTAGAATAGATACAGGTACAAAAGATTCTTCGAAATCTATGCCTTCTCTTGCCTATAACCTTGAGCTACTAACCTAGCCTTGTTTCGTACTACGTTTCCATTTTCATCAAGTTTATTCCTAAAGACCCATTTGGTATCTATAATTTTTTGATCATCAGGTCTAGGAACTAGATGCCACACTCTAATGCGTTCGAATTGGATATGTTCTTCATCCAATGCTTCTATCCAGCTCTGGTTCACTAAAGCCTCTTCTAACTTCTTAGGTTCAATATGCAAATGAATGCAGAATTAAAATATTCTCTTATCATTTGACCTCGTGTCCTAATAGGTTCAGTAGGGTTATCGATGACCAGATCGGGTGGATGATTTTTATTCCACTGGAGACCTGGCCTATGTGAGGTTGACGCTTCGTTCTGTTCCCCCTGCATGCTTCCTGGATCATTTGGAACTCTAGTTGTTAGATTACCACTTGTTATGATTGGCCCGTCAGATTGTGCATGTTCTCCACTATCTTGATCGTGATCTGGACCAGCTTGCGTAACATCTCGAATATCTGTGTTTGTAATTGGCATGTCCAGTGTGTGCTAGTCATCAGCTTGAAATCATTTTGTTCCTTGTCGTCACTCGTCCAGATTAGTATATTCCAGAAGAGTGCACAAATAATTTAGCTTTGAAGCTGATTTTGATCTAAATCTAGCCTCATCAAACACTACATGACCTGATTCTTCAATAGTTAGTGTTATGTTGTTGAACACACTATAAGATTTGCTCACGGCTGAATATCCCAGAAATATACCTGCATCATATTTGACATCAAAATCTTTTAAATACATTTTACCATTGATATGGATAAAACATCTGCATCCAAACACCCTGAAATACGAAATATCAGGTTTCTTGCCATTCCAGATCTCATAAAGGTACATCGTGCCTCTTATTTATATCTGTTCTGAGTATAGCAAGCTTTGTTTACTGCTTCAGCCCAAAATTTATTTGAAATGCTGGAATCAGCAATCATAGTTGTAGCAGCTTCTTTTAAAGTTTGATTTCTACGCTCAGCTAACCCGTTTTGCAGAGGTGTTCTAGCGACGCTCAACTTATGTTTGATTCCAATGTCATCCAGCTAAGAGAAATTTTAAAATTCAAAAACTCTATTCCTAAGTCAATCCTTATCCGGTTGACACTACAAGATTTCTCATTTTGAAACGTTTTAAAAGCTTGATCAGCTGGTCAACAGTTTGATCTTTGGATTTTAAAACAACAGCCAAGTAAATTTTGAAAAATCATCAACAACGACAAGGGTGTACTTCATTCCCCCTAAGCTGGTTATGGTATGAGACCAAAAAGATCCATATGTATAAGATCCAGCTTATGAGAAGTTTTATTATTTCCTCTAGTTATGAAAGTGGAATTTAAATGCTTTCCCAGCTGACAAGCAGAACAATCCTTGTCTTTTAAAAATTTTATCTTGGGCAAGCCATCAACTAGCTCACGCTTACTCATATTGACAATTGTTTTGAAAATCAGATGATTCATCCGCTGATGTCATAGCCAGCTCTTGGAAGAGTCAGCTACTAGGCATGTTTGTTCTGAGTGTGGCTGATTTGACAAGTCTATTTTGTAGGTATTCCCAGATCGATAACCTACCAGTACGGTCCAACCTTCCGGATTTAGAACAGTGCATTTGTGCTTTTGAAATTTAACTGAATAGTTAATGTCACACAACTGACTGATACTGATCAGATTGTAGCACAAGTTCTCAACAAGGAGAACGTTGTTGACAGTAAAATTACCATTGGTAAGCTTACCCTTACCCACGGTGTTACCGTTTGAATTGTCACCAAAAGTGATCTTGGGTCCATTGCATTGCTAGATATCTGTTAGCTACGTGGCATCTCTAGTCATGTGCCTTGCACAACCGCTGTCCAGATACCACATTGATTGCTCCTGTTGGGGAACCGTGGCGGATCCGGACCCCGTCTCCCGGCGAGGCAGCGGAAGAATAAAATTAGGCCGGGAAACGTTCAATACAATTCTAAATTACTGAAAACTATGAACCATTCATAGGGAGTTTAGGCAGTTACCTTGCTGGCGACTTGCGCCTGGCTCCAACCGGAATTACAAGAAGACCGGCTCTTCACGGTAGGCGGCTGTATATTCGTCAATCAGGTCCATGAACGGAAGGGAGACTCCTTCATCAGCCTGCACTAGAAGGCCTGACGAGATCAGCACGGACGGAAACTCCTCGAAAAGTTGGCCGGAACAAATTCCGGCGAGGGGCGGCGGCGGCGGCGATTTGGGAGATGAGGGAGGCGTGTGCTTTTAGGGTTAGGGTTAAGTGTAATCAAGAGTCAAGTATTTTGATTAAAGCCTCTAAGTCTATTTAAATAGACTAGTGATAGACTTGGACCGGCCCAACGGGCCCGGGTCCAACGTATGAACATTCGTTTCATCCCTATCACCGTGACTTCATCATAACTCCGATCGCCGATCAGATCGGACCGATCGACTCAGTTTCCAAAAATGAATACTATGATCGGGATCTCACCCAATCCCGCCGCCTAATGACCCCATGTGAGTCGGAAAACGGGTCAAAGTGAGACGCCTATCATGTAGAGTCTCAATGACGTTTCGAGTCGTGAGGACTAATCAGTACAACCAAGACCTCGGACTTATCCACTCGACAAATGGTAACCACTTGGAAAGTCCGAACGAGGGTAGTTCGATAGATCACCAGGTCACTATCTATCTGCATGCTCAGAACATCACAATGTTCCCTACCAATGAAACATGGTACTTCGCATCGCAGATACTAGTCTCGAGCTCGGGCGGCCTTATCCTCATTTTGACGGCCCAATCGACTAGGAACTAATTCAGAATACACAGTGACTATTAGATGTGTTTCATGATAGCCGTCATACCCACTATCACATCTAACATACACTATAGCGCATTCTAGGTCTTTACTCAACGCAATTGTTAATCATCATACAACACAATGAAAGTAAAGAATGCCATAAACAAATGCGAATATCATATATAAAGATTGTCATATACAAGAGTCTATAAACCCACACGCCACAAGTTGGCTAGTTGGGCATCTACTCTAACAGCTCCAACTTTGACACCTGCTGTTCCTGCAATCACCAATAAAACAATTTTGGTACCTTTGATTTATTTGGGTCTAGGCTTGATTAATCCTTTCGGGACCCACACTTGGATAATCTTAACCACTTTACCAGTGCAAGGATCAAAATATGTGTGTGATCCGTGTGTGTTATTTGATCTGGATTGAGTTTGATGAGCAGTATTTGTGCCATGAGATTTGGACTCCTTGTATCTAGGCCTGTACGGCCTATCCTTCGTAGAAGCATGAGAAAACTGGATTTGCTTTCTACTACTAGATTTGGGTTTACCCCTCATCTGTTCACCTTTATTCTTTAGCCAGCTTTCCCGAGACTTCTCAGGAGAAGTATACCCCAGCCCATAAAATCTTCCTTGCCAGATTGGAGTCTTAGCTGCCATCTTTTCAAAGTTGTGCCTCTACGGACTCTCCCATGCTTGATTTTACAAAATCATTGTTTGAAGTTTTGTTCTAGCCAGCTTTGGGGTAACTGTTTTCTGCTGTACTTCTATCATTTCCATCATAGCCTAAACCAGATTTGTCACCAGTTGGCTTCATGGCTCCATGCAGTTTATCCAGGAAAGAAGAAGACCTGGTCTAGGAGCTTAGAGAATCTCATATGACCTTTTTTTCAACTCCTCATTCTCAGTTTCAAGCTTACTTATAGCATCTTGCATATCGCTTGAGCTAACCAGCTCAGTTTTGTTGCACAACTCTCTCTTTCATATTGGACTTCCTCGAATGATTGAGAAAGCTTCTTGTACTCTTGAACCATGTCATTAAGTGTTGTGACAAGGTCCTCACGTGTGAATTCTAGATTGGAAAAATCGAATACCTCATCAGTGTCATCGGCCATGAGGCACTGTACTTATCCTCGCTTTCACTAGATGAGGATGTTCCAGAGCTGGATTCCTCTGAATCTGAATCAGCCCATGCACTCTTGTTCTCTTCGGCAACCATAGCATTCTCGTTCTCCTCTTCCGATAAAATTTCTTCTCCTTCTTGTCCTTGCTGGTGCTGCGATCTGGTTGCTTCTTCGCATCCAACTTTGGCTTTCTGCAATCAGTCATGAAGTGACCAGGTGTGCCACAGTTATAATACTTTTCATCAGAAGGAGAATTAAAGTTCTCTTTAGGATATTCAAAAGAGGAAGGTTTAGGATTAGGCTTCCGCATAAATTTCCCGAATTTATTAATGAACAAGGACATAGCATCCTTGCTCAAATCCTCTGCTTATCTGCTGCTTATAGAACATTGACTCTTTTCTGGAATCATAGCAGCAAGAGCTCTGGTTGGTTGGGAAGTTGAGGGCTCAAACTCCACTCTTGTTTCCAGCTCAAATTCATAAGCCTTCAGGTTAGCAAACAAATCATGAAGCTCCAGCTTGTTCAAGTCCTTGGACTCCCGCATGGACATTGTCTTCACGTCCCACTCCTTGGACAGTGCTCGCATCACCTTCAGGGCCAACTCCCTTTTGCTGTAAGATTTACCCAATCTGGTTAACTCAATCACCTGTGATCTGAACCTTTCATCAAATTCTTCCATGGTCTCCTCGGGCTTCATTTTCATCAACTCAAATTTCTACAGGGCCACGGTTAACTTGTTTTGTTTGGTCTCTTTGTTGCCCTCACAGATCTTGGTCATCTTTTCCCAGATTTCTTTCGTTGTAGTGCACGTCTGGATTTTGCTAAACATATTATTGTCTAGCGTCTTGTACAAGATGTCCTTGGCGACATTATCAAGATTAGCTTTATTCTTATCCTCGGATGTCCCTCTATCCTTGGATTTTCTGTCCACTGAGGCGTACCATCTTATATAGATATTGCTTTGTTTGGTCTCATGATCTTGATGGGGCCGTCAGTGATCACAAACCACATGTCTTCATCTTGTGCTGCCAGGTGAGCCTGCATCCGGATCTTCCAGATGTCATAATCATCCTTGAAAAACATAGGAATTTTATTGTAGAAATCGACATGTTCATCGAAAATAAAAAAAAGCTGTTCAAACAATGACAAGAGCTCTGATACCACTTGATAGGATCAAAAAACAAGCTCAGGAGTTCAGAGGGAGGGGGTTAATGAACTCCTTTGCTACTTTTTAAATGAAAATTTGATTTCAAAAATTTTACAACTCGTTGCTAACCTCTAAGCCGATTTATCAGCTTGGAGGGTTCTCAGTGATTGTTGTTGTCTCATGTAATAAAAATGTTTTATGCGGAAAGAACACGATTCAACATTGATCAATGGAATGGATATTCACTAGATGATTTGACTTACACAACTCCTTGGAAAACTCGATCCGACAGTCAGGAGCTGCAAGAACTCTTAGCACTCAACCAAGAATACAGACACTCGATCTGGTTCAAAATACAATGAACTTAGCTCTAAGATACTTGTGCAAATCCAGCACTCAACACTCTCTGTTTATGATTTACAGTGACGGCTCAACACTACAGAGTGTGTGTACTAATGTTTGTGTGACACAAAGAATCGAATAAGAAATCTGTGTGCATGTCTCACTATCTATGAGCTGGTTTAGAGAATAGGACTGTATTTTTGCTCTTGATAGTGTTTGTGAATTGTAGTTCGTAGCTTGTGATTCGTAACTCGTAACCACTTCACAGCTGATCTGCTCTTCTATTTGAACTCTTTGGATACAACGGTAATAAATGTTACCAGTAGACACGTCGAATGTATCCAAAATGAAATTCCTGTGGCGTCTTAAATGCTTGTATTATATACGTACAACTTCATTAAATGCATTTCCATTTTTAGTATACCCTCACCTTTTTCAGTTCAAACCAAATCTCTGCATATCCAGAATTAGCTGAAAGTTGTTCCAAAGACTACAAATCAATGCAGAGAGGTCAAAAGCATCACATCAATCTGTACGAAACCTCGAAACATTCTGAAATTCAATTAGCTAAGTTATCCTTACTTAGCTGGTTTCCCGATCTGGTTTCTGTACGTTGAACTGCTTTTCTAGTCTGGTTATTATGTTGGTCAGATCCAATATGCTCTGAACTGATATAATCTTGTCTTTATTTTGTACTGATCCAGATAACAATTTTTTTACACTTTCCTGTGTAAACATATAACGTATGTAGAACAATCTTGCTTCGAGCTGGTTTATTGAAACTGGTCTTCCAGCTGGTCTGTTATAACCCTTTATGCTCCGAGCTGTTCTCTCAATTATTCCAAAACCTACTGTTTTATCTACTCTTTTGAACCGATGTACTTTCAATCTTTTTCTATTCTTCTGAGCTTGAATAACATCTCTGGGCTGGTTTGACCTTAACCAGCTTGACTGAATTACCTTATCTGGTTTGTCCTCAACCGGCATAACGAAATGCCCGGAGCAGGTTTGTCCTCAACCAGCATAGCTCTGTTCTGATCTAGTTTCTATAAGACACACAGTATATTCTTTCTGTAACCGATTTATCCATTCTGAGCTGATTAATCTCTTTTATTTTTCTTCACCAAAACTTATGAAATTAACTCTAACAATAGGAAAGGATCTGGCTCATATTTCATTAGCCTTGACACATCAAACACATCATGCGTCGACCGATAAATCAGTCGGAAACTGTAATCTGCACTCCAAAAATCCAATTTTCTTGATAATCTCACATGGACCGATGGATCTAGGAGCTAACTTACCCTTCATCCTGAATCTCATCACGCTTTTGGAAGGAGAAACTCGTAGCTACACAAGATTTACTACTAGAAAACCAACTGTATAGCTCGCAGAATATCATCTAAATTCTGTAATGTACGCTCAGATTGGCCATCAACCTAGGCTGTGAGACCTGAAAGCTGATAAGATTAATTGAGTTAATTAATCGGGTTTTGTTGAGATCAGCTTTGAGTTGTTGAGCTTGGAGAAGCTATCGGGTTTTGTTTTAGCCCTTAGAACAGTTCTGGAGAGTTAGAGTTGGTGCGGAATCTGTTCAGCAGTTAGCGTGGGTCATCGCTTGGTGCTAGCGTTCAGTAGTGGTGACGTCAGCAGTTGTTGCTGAATGGTTGTATTCAGCAGTTGTAGAGAGTTCTGTTATCGCTAGCGTTCAGTAGTGAGATAGAGCGCTTTAATTAGCGGGTTAGTACGTCGTCGTTTGGATTATTTGGAACGACAGCATTTTGGATTAGCGAAGAAGATCGGCTGTGAGTTGCGTTAGCGTCAGCTGGGTGAGAGATCTGTTGTAGCTTTGCTAACAGATGTTGGTTAGTGTTCAGAAGTGAGTAGCGGGTGACGTGTACAGTTGCGACATTAGTTCTCAGCGACTTCGTTTGAGTTAGTAGAGATCTGTTTTTGCTTAGTGAGAGATCTGTTGCAAGATCTATTTTGCAAGCGGGATTTTCAGCAGTGATAACTTAAGTTGTCCGTGGAGCTGTTTCCAGTTTCTGTCAGCAGTGAGATTTAATAGGGAGCTTGGCCTTGTTCTCTATTATTGTTCCTGTTAGAGTAGATGCCCAACTAGCCAACTTGTGGCGTGTGGGTTTATAGACTCTTGTATATGACAATCTTTATATATGATATTCGCATTTCATTTATGGCATTCTTTACTTTCATTGTGTTGTATAATGATTAACAATTGCGTTGAGTAAAGACCTTGAATGCACTATAGTGTATGTTAGATGTGATAGTGGGTATGACGGCTATCATGAAACACATCTAATAGTCACTGTGTATTCTGAACATGTTCCTAGTCGATTGGGCCGTCAAAATGAGGAAAAGACTCCCCGAGCTTGAGACTAGTATCTGCGATGCGAATTACCATGTTTCATTGGTAGGGAACATTGTGATGTTCTGAGCATGCAGATAGATAGTGACCTGGTGATCTATCGAACTACCCTCGTTCGGACTTTCCAAGTGGTTACCATTTGTTGAGTGGATAAGTACCGAGGTCTTGGTTGTACTGATTAGTCCTCACGACTCGAAACGTCATTGAGACTCTACATGATAGGCGTCTCACTTTGACCCGTTTGCTGACTCACTTGGGGTCATAAGGCGGCGGGATTGGGTGAGACCCCGATGCATGTAGGAGTCGATGCATCGTTGTCGAGGATTCACCGCTCGCAGACATGCGTAGATATCCTATGATATCTGAGGGGATAATAGTGTATAAATCTTTGGCCAGAGTACTAGAAGTGTTTTAGGTAAATGGGTTTACCTAGTTACACTCGTGATGTCACTATTCGATCTCCAAGATGTATGCATGGCTATTGGATCTTTAGCGACTCTAGATTTACCAATGGTCGTTGATCTGATCGGGATATATGGATTGAAAGGACCGTACTGTACGCTAACCACGACCAACTAGTTCTTGCAGGCACTATCAGTGATACCTAGGGGATCATGGGGCGATGTTGCTAGACGCTCTTACCATGATCCGATGGGCAAGTCCGGAATTGTGATTCCGGAGCCACAATGGTTGTGGGCCCACGACTAGCTGTATCCCTGAACCATTGAGGTTCACACAAGTACTGGATTCGAGATTCCCGCACGGATACTGAGCTCAATGTGTTGAGCATGAGAAGAGGATTTTGGGGAGTGCGACTTCCTAAAAGTCAACAGGGGTCAAATCGTGATTTCCCGACGTTGAGGGGAAATACGGTCATTTTGCACTGGGGTTCTGGAAAATGGTTTTTCATATCATAGTATTCAGTTTTGGAAACTGATTCGATCCGTCCGATCTTATTGGCGATCGGAGTTATGAT
This sequence comes from Dorcoceras hygrometricum, assembly GCA_001598015.1. Taxonomy (NCBI): domain Eukaryota; kingdom Viridiplantae; phylum Streptophyta; class Magnoliopsida; order Lamiales; family Gesneriaceae; genus Dorcoceras; species Dorcoceras hygrometricum. The sequence continues at coordinate 190,374 of KV016262.1, forward strand.
GAAGTCACTGTGATATGGATGAACCGAATGTTCATCCGTTGGATCCGGGCCCGTTGGGCCGGTCCAAGTCTATCATGAGTCTACTTAATGTAGACTTAGGCTTCATAACTCACAACTCATTCATTAATCAAACCCTAGCTAAAAGCGCCACCCCCTCTCCTCTCTCAAAAGCCGCCGCCGCCTTGCTTCGCCGGAATTTGTTCCGGCCAACTTGACGAGGAGAATCCGTCCGCGCTGATCTCGTCAGGCCTTCTAGTGCAGGCTGACAAAAGAGTCTCGCTTCCGGTCGTGGACCTGATTGACGTAGTCTACCGCCGCCTACCGTGAAGTACCGGTTTCCTCGAGAAACTGGTCGGAGCCAGGCATGAGTTGCCAGCAAGGTAATCAACTAAAACACCCTATGAATGGTTCATAGTTTGCATGTTTTAGAATTGTATTGATCGTCTCCCGGCCCAATTTTTGTTCTTCCCCTGCCTCACTGGTAGGCGTGATCCGGATCCGCGACGGTTCCCCAACAGTGGTATCAGAGCCAAGGCTCGGATCTGATCAATACAATTGTGCCATATTGTATCTAATCTTGAATTTCAGATCGAAGAAACAAAAATAAAATTTTTTGAAATACGCCTCGGCGGCCGTGCATGGCGGCGCCCCACCGTGCGCTGGTCGTGCGATGCCATGCACGCTAGCCGCGCATGGTGGCCGAGACGTGCGCGCAACGTCGTGCATCATGCGCGACACCATCGCACGCTGGCCGCGCGATGGACGGCCCCTGGTCGCGCGCTGGCCGCACTATTGGCGTGATGGTGGCCGGCCTGCTGTGCGCCACCCTTGGCGCGCGATGTCGAGAGGAGCGCCGCGCTTGTCGCGGCCGTGCGTGGCCTTGCGCCGCGCGCGATTTTCCTGGTGGCTTCCACCGCCGGCCGGCGATGCTCCGACGATGTCATGACGGACGAATTCTTCTAGGGTTATGTTCGGGCCTGTCCCGGGTAGCCCGTGAAGTTTTCGGGGCGATATTCGATATCGGGCCCGTTTTGGTCGATTTTGAAATTTTGAGATTTTTGGGCCTAGAATTGTTTTAAGCCCAATTTGATACAATTAAAATTGCAAAATACGATTTTAATTTTGAAATATGATTTTATAAATTAAATATGATTTTGTTGATTAAAATTTGATTTTATCGACAAAATACGATTTTATTTATAAAATACGATTTCGTAATTAAAATATGATTTTGTGGATAAATAATTTGATTATTTAATTTATGCATGTTAATTAGATTAATAGTTAGTGATGTTTGTCTGCTTTCCTTTTCAGTATTACTGCATTGTAAAATGGTTTCAATGAAAAACCCACTCGCTGCTATACTGGATAGCAACAAGTTCACCGGTCTGAACTACCAAGACTGGCTCCGCAACCTCAATCTTGTATTGGCTTCGGAGAAACTTCTCTATGCGATAGAGAAGACTGCTCCGAAGGAAGCCCCTGCCGATATCAGCCCTGAGGAGCTTGTAACGCTTAAACAATGGTGGGACGACGAGGTTAAAGCTCGATGCTATGTGATGGCGTCGATGTCCAATGAAATTCAACGGCGCTTTGAGAAGACAAAGTATGCTGCTGACATACTTTTTCATCTCAAAGAACTGTACGAGGAGAACTCTCGACATGAGAGGTTCACGGCTGTCAAGGAGCTTATGACAAGGCGCATGCGCGATGGGACTTCGGTCCGCGAACATGGTGTTCGTATGATTGGGCTCGTTTAAAAGTTGTCGGACCTTGATATCGCACTTCCACACGAGTTGTCGGTGGATGTACTTCTCCTCTCACTACCCACTGCATTTGACCCCTTTGTGGTCAACTTCAACATGAACAAGCTGGCAGCCACCCTTGAAGAGGTGTTTAACATGCTTGTAGTGTTTGAAGGAACCATAAAGAAGGACAAACCCGTCCTCCTTATGGGCTCTTCTTCCTCTGCGAAGAAGGGGCCCAGACGCAAGATCAAGAAGCGTGCTGCTCCTGCGAAGGAGGAAAAGTCCGCCAAGAAGCCAAAGACAAAGGCTTCCAAGCCAAACAAGAGCGAGGATGTTTGCCACCACTGCCACAAGCCTGGGCATTGGAGAGGAACTGCAAGGAGTACCTCGAGCAGTTGCAAACTGCGAAAGGTATGTTCTATATTGAAATAAATATGTCTCTTAATTCGACTTCTTGGGTACTTGATACCGGATGTGGATCTCATATCTGCAATGATTTGCAGGTGATGACAAGAAGCCGACGTCTTAGAGAGGGTGAGACCCACTTGAGGCTTGGCAATGGAGCAAGAGTTGCTGCAGTAGCTATAGGAGATGTTTATTTATTTCTGTCTTCTGATTTTAAGTTGTTATTGAGAAACTTTTTATTTGTTCCCGAATTAATAAAGAACATTATTTCTGTTTCTATGCTTGATAGTGATGGATATTCTTGTATGTTTGCTAATTAGATTTGCAATATTTACAAGAATGAATGTTTTTATTTGTTCCCGAATTAATAAAGAACATTATTTCTGTTTCTATGCTTGATAGTGATGGATATTCTTGTATGTTTGCTAATTAGATTTGCAATATTTACAAGAATGAATGTTTAATTGGAATTGGGGAACGCGAAAACGATTTGTACACCTTAAAATTAAAAGACGTTCCAACTCGCGATGTCGAAGCACATACAACAACGATTAAAAGGAAACACGATAACTTGAACCCAGCACAACTTTGGCATGCTAGGCTAGGTCATATTTCTCTAAGTAGGATGAACAAGTTAGTTAGGAGTGACATGTTTGATCTGTCAGACATTAACTCCCTACCAACTTATGAGTCTTGTCTTAAGGGAAAGATGACTAAGCGACCCTTCAAGGGCAAGGGTGAGCGTGCTCAAGGCCTATTGGATTTGATCCATACTGATGTGTGCGGCCCGTTTAGTATTGGTACTAAATATGGTCACACATACTTCATCACCTTTAACGACGATTACTCTAGGTATGGGTACTTGTACTTGATAAAGCACAAATCTGAATCCTTTGAAAGGTTCAAAAAATTCAAGGCTGAAGTAGAAAATCAACTAGGCAAAAGTATTAAAGCACTTCGATCGGATCGAGGTGGTGAATATTTGAGTGCTGAATTCCAAGACTATCTAAAAGAGAATGGGATTCTCGCACAGTGGACCCCGCCGGCCACACCACAGCTCAATGGTGTAGCGGAGCGTCGTAATCGAACCCTGTTAGACATGGTTCGATCTATGATGAGCTTCACTGAACTTCCTACCTCGTTTTGGGGCTATGCACTCGAAACGGCGGTAATGTTGTGGAACAATGTCCACACCAAGACAGTGGATAAGACTCCATATGAGATATGGATGGGCAAACTACCCAAGTACTCATACATGAGGATTTGGGGATGTCCTGCTTACGTGAAGCAGACAGTGGGAGATAAGCTGGATACGAGATCCATCTTATACTACTTCATTGGGTATCCAAAGAATTCCATTGGATACTACTTCTACTATCCCAGCGAAAGAAAAATGTTTGTTTCTAGGAATGCCACCTTTATGGAAAGGGAATTTCTACTTGATAGAAAGGGCAGAATAGTAGAACTCGAAGAGGTTCGATATCCAATCGTAGTACCAGGTGAGTCTCCCGCACCTCCAGAGCCAGTACCAGAAATGGTCGCACCTAGGAGATCCGAAAGGGTTCCTAGGGCTCCTGAGAGATATGGTTTTCTCCTTGAAGATGATCAAGGTAATCAAGTTGTTGGATCTGATCCAAGAACTTTCAAGGAGGCAATTTCCGATGCAGATTCTAATTTGTGGCTTGAAGCAATGCAGTCTGAGTTTGACTCAATGCATGCTAACCGCCGCTACCAGGCCAACCCCGGCCAATTGCATTGGAAGGCCATGAAGGATATTCTTAAGTACTTGCGAAGGACTAAGAATATGTTCATGGTCTATGGGGGTGGTGAACTGAAACTGGAAGGCTACACTGATTCTAGCTTCCAGTGTGACGTGGATGATTAGTCTACCTCTGGATTTGTATTCATGCTCAATGGTGGTGCTGTCTCTTGGAAGAGTTCCAAACAAGACACCATCGAGGATTCAACCACTGAGGCTTAGTACATCGCAACATCAGCTGCTGCTAAGGAGGCCGTTTGGATAAGGAATTTCGTCCAAGAGTTGGGCGTCATTCCTAATGGAGTTGGTTCAGTCCCGGTGTACTACGACAACACGGGTGCCGTTGCGCAAGCAAAGGAGCCTAGGTCTCACCAAAGAACCAAACACATACTGAGGAAATACCACATAATCCGGGATATTGTGGCTAGAGGTGACATAGCAGTTGAGAGAGTCGCCTCTGCGGACAACGTTGCTGATCCACTTACGAAGCCCTTGCCTGGACCGTTGTTTGAAAAACATCACAAAACAATGGGACTGCATCTAATGAGTAGTTGTATTTAGGGCAAGTGGGAGATTGTTAGAGTAGATGCCCAACTAGCCAACTTGTGGCGTGTGGGTTTATAGACTCTTGTATATAACAATCTTTATATATGATATTCGCATTTCATTTATGGCATTATTTACTTTCATTGTGTTGTATAATGATTAACAATTGCGTTGAGTAAAGACCTAGAATGCACTATAGTGTATGTTAGATGTGATAGTGGGTATGACGGCTATCATGAAACACATCTAATAGTCATTGTGTATTCTGAACATGTTCCTAGTCGATTGGGACGTCAAAATGAGGATAAGGCCGCCCGAGCTTGAGACTAGTATCTGCGATGCGAAATACCATGTTTCATTGGTAGGGAACATTGTGATGTTCTGAGCATGCAGATAGATAGTGACCTGGTGATCTATCACACTACCCTCGTTCTGACTTTCGAAGTGGTTACCATTTGTCGAGTGGATAAGTCCGAGTATCTGCGAAGTACCATGTTTCATTGGTAGGGAACATTGTGATGTTCTGAGCATGCAGATAGATAGTGACCTGGTGATGTGATCATGTCACTATTCGATCTCCAAGATGTATGCATAGCTATCGGATCTATAGCGACTCTCGATTTATCAATGGTCGTTGATCTGATCGGGATATATGGATTGAAAGGACCGTACTGTACGCTAACCACGACCAACTGGTTCTTGCAGGCACTATCAGTGATACCTAGGGGATCATGGGGCGATGTTGCTAGACGCTCTTACCATGATACGATGGGCAAGTCCGGAATTGTGATTCCGGAGCCACAATGGTTGTGGGCCCACGGCTAGTTGTATCCCTGAACCATTGAGGGTCACACAAGTACTGGATTCGAGAATCCTGCACGGATACTGAGCTCAATGTGTTGAGCATGAGAAGAGGATTTTGGGGAGTGCGACTTCCTAAAAGTCAACAGGGGTCAAATCGTGATTTCCCGACGTTGAGGGCCAAAACGGTCATTTTGCACTGGGGTACTGGAAAATGGTTTTTCAGATCATAGTATTCAGTTTTGGAAACTGAGTCGATCCGTCTGATCTGATCGGCGATCGGAGTTATGATGAAGTCACGGTGATAGGGATGAACCGAATGTTCATCCGTTGGACCCGGGCCCGTTGGGCCGGTCCAAGTCTATCATGAGTCTACTTAATGTAGACTTAGGCTTCATAACTCACAACTCATTCATTAATGAAACCCTAGCTAAAAGCGCCGCCCCCTCTCCTCTCTCAAAAGCCTCCGCCGCCGCCGCCTTGCTTCGCAGGAATTTGTTCCGGCCAACTTGATGAGGAGAATCCGTCCGTGCTGATCTCGTCAGGCCTTCTAGTGCAGGCTGACGAAGGAGTCTCTCTTCCGGTCGTGGACCTGATTGACGTAGTCTACCGCCGCCTACCGTGAAGTACAGGTTTCCTCGAGAAACTGGTCGGAGCCAGGCACGAGTTGCCAGCAAGGTAATCAACTAAAACACCCTATGAATGGTTCATAGTTTGCATGTTTTAGAATTTTATTGATCGTCTCCCGGCCCAATTTTTGTTCTTCCGCTGCCTCGCCGGGAGGCGTGATCCGGATCCGCCACGGTTCCCCAACAGTTCCCGACACTTAGAATATTTTCCCGATTGCCAAATTCTGTCGAGATACCTTAGCTACTATTCACCGAACCTTATCTTCTTCGATTGCCGGTGGTAGACAGCTCCGACGAGGGTGAGAGTGGTAGCGTTGGACTCCTCTTGCTGAGACGCTTTGTTTGGATATTGTTTTCGAACGTTTGCTTGAAGCTGGTGAGGTGTGTGAAAACATCTCCCTTGTGTAGACTGTTAGCATAAGCGTCGGATTTCGCTCCTAGCTTTTTGGGGTAAGTTCAGATCCTGCCTTTATGCTTGTTACAGCTTTATGTGATGTTTGATGGGGTAGGATAGCGCTGGTCGAGTTGTAGCTCAGACGCTTTGTTTGGATATTGTTTTCGAACGTTTGCTTGAAGCTGGTGAGGTGTGTGAAGACATCTCCCTTGTGTAGACTGTTAGCATAAGCGTCGGATTTTGCTCCTAGCTTTTTGGGGTAAGTTCAGATCCTGCCTTTATGCTTGTTAGAGCTTTATGTGATGTTTGATGGGGTAGGATAGCGCTGGTCGAGTTGTAGCTCCCAGCTCTTTCTTTTCTGTGCTTTGGTCTTTGAGAAGTTGTTGTGTTGCCGTTGAGCAGGTGGTGGATCTGCGTCATTGTGGCAATCTGCTTGTAGTAATTGTTGCACATATAATTGAGGTACGGATGTGAGCTTTTTTATTCTTAGGATTGAGCATGGATTATATGCTTGGCTGTATGTGTGCTCTGTTCTGTTATCATTTGTGCATTGCATTGATATCAGCTATTGAATTTGCATACACGCATTATCTTGTTGAGCTCTGTTTTGCTAGCTGTGCCTGTTCTGTTGAATTGAGAGTACCAGGATGCTATGTTCAAGGACGAGCGGTAGTTCCCATATACCTTGGAGGCTGAGATGGTAACTCCCGTACCTCATTCTCCCTACTGGGATTGTTAGCTGCTATGAGTGGAGGGGTAGCTCCCACATCTCATGAGTGAGCAACAGTAGGTGGGGTTATTTGTTGGCATCTGGTACGGTGTATTGGAGACGAGTGGGTTGCTCCCATATGCTCAGTACACCATCTCGTGGCCACTACTTATTATCGTTCCTTTGATCAGATCTTGTTGTTGAGTTGTTGTTGAGATCCTTTGGCTCCCTTCTTTCGGTTGTATCCTTGATTCCTTGCATAGCATTTGCATATTTATCTGTGTTTTCCTTATGCTGTTTATGCTGCTCTCCGTATGGGGTTTGACCCCGAGGTCCCTCGGGGCTGTTTTTGTTGCCTGTGTATTGTTTTCAGGTTTCCAAGGTTTCTCTGCTGGTCGTGGATTTGACCCAGCTGGAGGTGCCCCAGGAGGTGGATAGAGTGTCCCAGTTAGCGGATAGCATATATGTACTAGTACTATTAGCCGGGGAATGCCCTGTGCTTGTGGGATTGTGTTATCCGTTGTAGTACTGGTATTTGTGTTTGTATAAATGATGTACTGTTCTATCGTGTATTTGTAAACTGGGATATTTTTAACTACGATTGTATTTTAAATTATATGTTTTTAAATCGTCAGGGCAAATGAGAAAATTTGAAGCCAAATTTTGTATGCTCCACTATTGTTGAGTGGTTTAACTCTGTGTAGAGCACGAGGCCTGAAATTTTTGGTATCAGAGCTTAAGCTGGGATAAGCTCGATTTCTATTGATCACACTTGAGTCTAGGCACAGTGTTGTGTGTTGCATGTGCTTGATGATGTGATCTCTTTGCTGCAATTTCTTATGCTGTATTTGTTCTGTGTGTTCTTACCCTCTTAGTGTTTCTTAGATGCCGCCTAGACGTAGGGGTAAAGGTAGAGGGCAGACTTTGGAAGAGTCTGAGGGTCAGAGGATTGTGTTATCCGTTGTAGTACTGGTATTTGTGTTTGTATAAATGATGTACTGTTCTATCGTGTATTTGTAAACTGGGATATTTTTAACTATGATTGTATTTTAAATTATATGTTTTTAAATCGTCAGGGCAAATGAGAAAATTTGAAGCCAAATTTTGTATGCTCCGCTATTGTTGAGTGGTTTAACTCTGTGTAGAGCACGAGGCCTGACATTTTTGGTATCAGAGCTTAAGCTGGGATAAGCTCGATTTCTATTGATCACACTTGAGTCTAGGCACAGTGTTGTGTGTTGCATGTGCTTGATGATGTGATCTCTTTGCTGCAATTTCTTATGCTGTATTTGTTCTGTGTGTTCTTACCCTCTTAGTGTTTCTTAGATGCCGCCTAGACGTAGGGGTAAAGGTAGAGGGCAGACTTTGGAAGAGTCTGAGGGTCAGACAGAAGGTGATCAGCGTAGTTTTCCCCATCGTGGTCGTGGTAGGCATGCCTAGGATGAGGTTGACGAGTTGGCTGCTCGTGTGAATGACATGGAGCTTTTCATGGCGAGGTTTCAGCGTATGAATCCTCAGGTTTTCAATGGGGATGAGTCTAGTGCCGATGCGGATTTGTGGTTACAGCATGTCACGGGTTTTTTTAACCGTGTGCAGTATGATGACGAACTCAAGTTGAGTCTGGCTACTTTCCAGTTGAGGAAAGGTGCGGAGCGTTGGTGGAGAGGCGCTTCGAGGACTTTGGAAGAGACTGGAGTAGGGATTACTTGGGACATTTTTTGCGTTGTTTTCCGTCAGGAGTATGTCCCGGAGTCCTACATGAACGCTCGGGAGCATGAGTTCGATAACTTGGAGCAGGGCAGTATGTCTGGTAGAGAGTATGCCCGTAGGTTTTCTTCCCTTCTTGCGTACGTGCCGCATGTTTTTGGTCGGGAGCGACCAAAGAGAACTAGATTTCTTGAGGGGTTGAACGAGGAGTTGTACTCCTTGATTTTGGCTAGCTCGCCGAAGAGCTATGCAGATGGGTGGACAGTGCGATCGACATAGAGGAAGGTTTGAGGAATCGTCGTTCTCGTGGTAGGCCGCAGGTGGCGCAGAGTAGTCGTCCAGTGGTTCAGGGAGCGCAACCTTCCCAGTCTGTGCAGTCGTCTCATCCACCCCAACAGCAGCAACAGGTAGCCCAACAGTTTGGTCATCAGAGGTTTAGGCCTCGTGGTAAGCAGTTTAAGAAGAAGTTTGATTCTAGTTCTTCTGGTTCTGGTTGCTCCAGTAGCGGTGGTACCAAGGTGGAGTATTGTGGCCAGTGTGGTGGAAAGCACCCTACAGCGCAGTGTGTAGGTTTTCAGGGTTCTTGTAATGTCTGTGGTCACTACGGACACTTTTCCAGAGTGTGTCCTTTGTCTGGATCGCAGCATATCGTAGTTCCACCATAGGGTCGAGGTGGATGGTCTAGAGGTCGTTCTGCTTTTACTGTTCAGCATCAGAGGTTAGGGGAGCCTCAGTTTAGGCCGTGTCAGCATCCTGGTCCTTCGCGATTTGGACAGTCTTCCCACCCTCAGTTTTCTGGACCTCAGTTTGCCCAAGTGAACGCCATGACCAGGGAGCAAGCGGAAGGCACACCGGGTGGCGGGATTATCCAAGGTACTTGCTTTGTTTTTTATTTTCTTTTGCATGTGTTGTTTGATACAGGAGCGTCGCATTCTTTTATTTCTGATGCATTTGTGGTTGAGAATGGTTTGCATACCACTCCTTTGTGTGATATTGTATCTGTTGCGACTCCTGCCGGTGCGAGCCTGTTCTCCCAGGAGATTTTGTTGAATGGTGTTCTTAGGTTTGGCGAGAGTGTGTTGTTAGCCAACCTGATCAGGCTAGTGATGTGGGATTTCGACTGTATAGTTGGAATGGACGTGTTGTCTAGCTATAGGGCCACTGTGGATTGTTTCCATGGCCTTGTGCAATTTAGTCCCCAGTCTGGCGAGAAATGGAATTTCTATGGCCAAGATTCCCAGTTGAAGATTCATTTAGTCTCTGCGATGGATATGTTCAGCCTGTTGTCGCTTGAGAGCGCTGGTTTCATGATCTATGCCTTAGATGCGTCTTCTTATTCGAGCGTAGATCTTAGTAGAGTCCCCGTGGTTCGACATTTCCCGGATGTGTTTCCTGAGGAGATTACTGGTTTTCCTCCGAGGCGAGAGATAGACTTCAGCATTGAGTTGGTTCCTGGTACAGCTTCGATTTCGCGTGCTCCGTGTCGTTTAGCGCCTGCTGAGTTGAGGGAGCTTAAGGAGCAGCTTAGTGATTTGCTGGAGAAGGGATTCATTAGGCCTAGCATGTCCCCGTGGGGAGCGCCTATTTTGTTTGTCAAGAAGAAGGACGGTTCGATGAAGATGTGCATCGACTTTAGGCAGTTGAACAAAGCGACAGTGAAAAATAAGTACCCTTTGCCTAGGATAGATGATCTTTTTGACCAGTTGCAAGGGTCGGCCGTGTTTTCTATGATCGATGTACGTTCTAGGTATCATCAGTTGCACATCCGTGAGCAGGATGTTGAGAAGACTGCGTTTCGTACGAGGTATGGGCATTACGAGTTTCTAGTTATGCCCTTTGGTTTGACGAATTCTCCCACAGTTTTCATGGACTTGATGAATAGAGTTTTTAGAGAGTTCATCGATCAGTTTGTGACTGTGTTTATCGATGACATTTTGGTCTACTCCAAGACTCCGTTGCAGCATAAAGAGCATTTGATGCAAGTTCTTCAGAAGCTTCGAGACTCGCAGCTGTATGCCAAGTTCTCCAAGTGCGAGTTTTGGTTAGAACAAGTTGTGTTTCTGGTTCATGTGATCTCTGTTGATGGTATTTCTGTGGATCCCAGTAAGGTTGACGCTGTTCTTAACTGGGAGCGACCCAAGAGTGTTGCTGAGATTCGTAGTTTCTTGGGATTGGCTGCCTATTATCGGCGGTTTAAGAAGGATTTTCTAGTATAGCTAAGCTGTTGGATCTGTGTTTACAGATCAGAATCTAAGTTTTGATTCACACAAAATCTGCTTCTATTGTAATAATTCTCTACTTGACATGCGCAGCTTGCTTAGACTGGAGAAGACGTGAAGATATCCAAGCTAGGACAGTGAAGGGACGCCTGAGCTGGACTGGTCGAAGATATCAAGCTGGAACAGTAAGGGGACGCCCAAACTGGTTCGGCAGTTTACTTCCAGAAGTGCAGGGAACATCAAGCTGGTTCATCAGCTGGATGTTGGAGAAGCACGAAGATCAAGCGCAGAGTCTGAAGAGCAGTTCAAGCGCAGAATCAAGAGAAGAATTGAAGTGCAGAGTTGAAGTGCAGAATGCTCAATTGCAGAACAGCTCAAAAGCAGTGTCTGCCTAGTTATAGGAGCAGACGTAAAACCAGCTGGTTAAGGACAAACCAGCTGGATAGAATCTTCAAGAGCAGAACATGACAGAAGATTTTAGCTCTGAAGATAATGAAGGTCAGCTCGAAAGAGGATCAGCTGACAAGAGCAAATTAGTAAAGTTGATCAAGAGCGGTTGCAAACGAGAGGAGAAGAAGAGATCTTTGAACAGCGTGAAGAAGCAACTAGCTCGAACAAGACCAGCTCAAAGCAGACCAGATTGATGAATAGACTGACAAGCTGGTTAAGGACAAACCAGCTCGATGGTAGGACAGATGCCATCAAGAAAATAATTTGAATACAAAGCTAAACGACAAATATTGTTTTGTATTCAAATTTTCATGCTTGTATTGTCTTCTTAGAACAGTTCTCACGTGACTAAAGTGAAGAAAATCCTGCAACGCATTTATTGACAAAGGACGCAAAGTAAAATTGTGTCAGAAGACCTTTCAACGTCTACTACTTTGTGTCCAACGGACATATCTCCATGCAAGGCTATAAAACAAAGCACATGCAGGGAAGTTAAACAGAGCTGAAAAGAATGAAGTCGTAACAGTGTTGTGCAAAATTAAATGCAGAAATAAAAAATGCACAATACTGAACCTGGGAGGACAACGAACTACCGGCTCAACTAGGAGCACTTCCCAGGGTGTGAGAATACATTTGAGAGAAAGCTTACACTGTATATATATTTCTCACACAGATTCACTCACATTTAATAGCTGAGAGCTAAATTGTTGAGTTGAGTGAATCAAAATAAACGACTTCCACTATAGTCTTTGGACAGAGACGTTAAACAAGTCTAGTTGTCTTTGGTACTGAGACGTTAAAGAAGTGTGTGTAGTCTTTGGACAAAGACGTTAAACAAGTCCTTGTAGACTTTCTCACTGAGGCGTAAAAGAAGTGAAGTTAGTCACACAGTCTGCGGAGCTGGTGTGCAATGGTAGAAGCTAGGAGTTCTTGCGGCTGCTGGTCGTAGAGAGTGGGTTGCAACGAGGGTCGTTGTAATCAAAGTCTTCTAGTGGATCCTTCCCGTGGCGGAAGAAGGGGAGATGTAGGAGATTGAGCTCCGAACTTCCAGAAACAAATCAGCGTATCTTCTTTACTATTTTCAGTACTTGCATTCATACGCATATCATATTTGCTTACGCGTTTATTACTGTTTAATTGGGCTTCGAACGGTAGAGTGCAGTTTGAGTTATTTCCGCATGTTTTATTTACATTACTCAATCTGTATCTTGGTGCACAAAGTATTCAAGAACACTGAGCTATTGCAGCTCAAGTTAAGTTAACCAGATCGTTCGGCCAAAGTGTTGAGATGGTTCTTGTCTTCCGACTGGAATCAGCATGTTTAGCGCTCGCCTTGTATCGAGCTGGTTTTAACTCAAGCTGAAATCGGCCTGATCTTTTCGAACCCGGCTTCAACTTCTAGCTGAATCCTACGTCTTGTCATTCGATCTGGTTACACCCTCTAGCACTGGTTATTGATCGAATAACTAGTCATTGCACTTTAACAGTAGGGTCTCGCTTAAACTCGATCCAACAAGTGGTATCAGAGCAGGATGTATTGATCGAATAACTAGTCATTGCACTTTAACAGAGGGTCTCGCTAAATCGATCCAACAAGTGGTATCAGAGCAGGATGTTCTTGAATAGTGCATTTTCATCGAAAAATGTTTTTTAAACAGTTTACGCTCTGAAATCCGTTCGTAAGCCTGTCTGTGCTACAAATTTTAAACTTTCAAACCTCGGCATATGGATAGGGAGGAATGCTTCTTGATGCTCTTCGGATCCATATGTATGAGAATTTTAAAGTGGCATAGACTTTTCAAAATTCATGCATACACAAAGCTTTTGACAAACTGTCTTCCCATGCATAAAATCCTTTTTTTTAAAAAATAAAATTACCCCATGTTTTGTTGAGGGGGAGTTTTGTTAAGGGGGAGATAAGGTTTCTAACTCTTTTTTATTCCCATAAAAAGGGGGAGAAATATTTTTAAGCATAAACATACATGCATATGTTTATCCAGATTTTGTGTTAATCAAAAAGGGGGAGATTGTTGGATCTGTGTTTACAGATCAGAATCTAAGTTTTGATTCACACAAAATCTGCTTCTATTGTACTAATGATCTACTTGACATGCGCAGCTTGCTTAGACTTTAGTAGACGTGAAGATATCCAAGCTAGGACAGTGAAGGGACGCCTGAGCTGGACTGGTCGAAGATATCAAGCTGGAACAGTAAGGGGACGTCCAAACTGGTTCGGCAGTTTACTTCCAGAAGTGCAGGGAACATCAAGCTGGTTCATCAGCTGGATGTTTGACCAGCACGAAGATCAAGCGCAGAGTCTGAAGATCAGTTCAAGCACTGAATCAAGAGCAGAATTGAAGTGCATAGTTGAAGCGCAGAATTTTCAAGTGCAGAACAGCTCAAAAACAGTGTCTGCCTAGTTATAGGAGCAGACGTAAAACCAGCTGGTTAAGGACAAACCAGCTGGATAGAATCTTCAAGAGCAGAACATGATAGAAGATTTCAGCTCTGAAGATGATGAAGGTCAGCTCAAAAGAGGATCAGCTGACAAGAGCAAATTAGCAAAGTTTCTCAAGAGCGGTTGCAAACGAGAGGAGAAGAAGAGATCTTTGAATAGCGTGAATAAGCAACTAGCTCGAACAAGACTAGCTCAAAGCATATCAGATTGATGAATAGGCTGCCAAGCTGGTTAAGGACAAATCAGCTCGATGGCAGGACATATGCCATCAAGAAAATAATTTGATTACAAAGATAAACGACAAACATTGTTTTGTATTCAAATTTACTTGCTTGTATTATCTTCTCAGAACAGTGCTCACGTGACTAAAGTGAATAAAAGCCTGCAACGCATTTATTGACAAAGGACGTAAAGTACAATTGTGTCAGAAGACCTTTCAACGTCTACTACTTTGTGTCCAACGGACATATCTCCATGCAAGGCTATAAAACAGAGCACATGCAGTGAAGTGAAACAGAGCTGAGAAGAATGAAGTCGTAACAGTGTTGTGCAAACTTAAATGCAGAAATAAAAAATGCACAATACTGAACCTGGGAGAACAACGAACTACCGGCTCAACTTAGGAGCACTTTCCAGGGTGTGAGAATACATTTGAGATAAAGCTTACACTGTATATTTTTCACACACAGATTCACTCACATTTAATATCTGAGAGCTAAATTGTTGAGTTGAGTGAATCAAAATAAACGACTTCCACTGTAGTCTTTGGACAGAGACGTTAAACAAGTCTAGTTGTCTTTCGCACTGAGACGTTAAAGAAGTGTGTGTAGTCTTTGGACAAAGACGTTAAACAAGTCCTTGTATCCTTTCTCACTGAGGCGTAAAATAAATGAAGTTAGTCACACAGTCTGTGGGGCTGGTGATGGTAGAATCTAGGAGTTCTTGCGGCTGCTGGTCGTAGAGAGTGGGTTGCAACGAGGGCCGTTGTAATCAAAGTCTTCTAGTGGATCCTTCCCGTGGCGGAAGAAGGGGAGATGTAGGAGATTGAGATCCGAACTTCCAGAAACAAATCAGCGTATCTTCTTTACTATTTTCAGTACTTGAATTCATACGCATCTCATATTTGCTTACGCGTTTATTACTGTTTAATTGGGTTTCAAACGATAGAGTGCAGTTTGAGTTATTTCCGCATGTTTTATTTACATTACTCAATCTGTATCTTGGTGCACAAAGTATTCAAGAACACTGAGCTATTGCAGCTCAAGTTAAGTTAACCAGATCGTTCGGCCAAAGTGTCGAGCTGGTTGTAGTCTTCCGACTGGAATCAGCATGTTTAGCGCTCACCTTGTATCGGGATGGTTTTAACTCAAGCTGAAACCAACCTGATCTTTGTGAACCCGGCTTCAACTTCAGGCTGAATCCTGCGTCTTGTCATTCGATCTGGTTACACCCTCTAGCACTGTTTATTGATCGAATAACTAGTCATTGCACTTTAACAGGCGGTCTCGCTTAAATCGATCCAACATAAGCCAATGACGCAGTTGACTCAGAAATACAAGAGGTTTGTTTGGACTGAGCAATGCGAGAATAGTTTTCTGTTACTCAAGGAGAAGCTAACTACTGCACCTGTGTTAGCCTTACCGTATGGTTCAGGTGGTTTTGCTGTTTGTGTAGATGCTTATTTGAATGGATTTGGTTGTGTGTGGATGCAGAATGGTCGAGTCATTGCTTATGCCTCTCGAAAGTTGAAGCCGCATGAGACTTGTTACCCAGTTCATGATTTGGAGTTAGCAGCAGTGGTTTTTGCTTTGAAGATTTGGCACCACTACCTGTATGGTGAGCAGTTTGCGGTGTACTCAGACCACAAGAGTCTTCAGTATCTGTTTTCTCAGTCAGATTTGAACATGATACAGCGTAGATGGATGGAGCTGCTAAAGGATTTTGATTGTGAGATCAAACCAGCCTGGTAAGATGAATGTAGTTGCTGATGCATTGAGCAGAAAGGCTCAAGTGGCGATGCTGGCTTCGATGCAGATTTCGAAGGTCCATGAGCATCTTAGCACTACTGGTTGGAGGTTTTACCCTGCTGAGGATTATGTTGTGGTGTCTTCTTTTCAAGTTGAGCCACAGCTTGTTTCTAGCATTAGAGCAGCTCAGAGGACTGATACATCCATCCACGAGTTAAAGCTGAAGGTGAGAGCTGGTCAGCTTGAGGAGTATTCTGTTTCTTCTGATGGTTGCTTGATGTTCCGTGGAAGGCTTGTTGTGCCAAATCTGATTGATTTGAAGGAAGAGATATTGCGAGAAGCGCACTGAAGTAGGTATATGGTCCATCCTGGTGCAAGGAAAATGTATCATGCCTTGAAGCAGCATTACTGGTGGACAGGTTTGAAGAGTGATGTTGCTGATTTTGTAGCCCGATGTCTGAATTCTCAGCAAGTCAAGGCAGAGAGGATGAGACCTGGTGGTTTGTTTCATAGCTTAGAGGTGCCCCAATGGAATTGGGAGCACATAGATATGGATTTTGTCACTCATTTGCCCCGTTCCAGCAGAGGTTGTGATTCTGTGTGGGTTGTGATAGACAGATTATCGAAGTCTACGCATTTCATTCCCTACAACATGAGATATTATTTGAAGAAGATGACAAAGCGGTACATAGATTTTGTGGTGCGTTTGCATGGTGTGCTAGTTTCGATTGTTTCAGATCGTGATCCAAGGTTTACTTCGAGGTTTTTGGAAGAGTTTGCAAACAGCTTTGGGAACTAGATTGGCTATGAGTACAGCGTATCACCCCCAAACAGATGGCCAATCAGAGAGGACTATCCAGATTTTTAGAGGATATGTTGAGAGCTGTTGTGATGGATTTCAGTGGTAGCTGGCAAGACTCGTTGTCTTTGGTTGAGTTTTCCTACAATAACGGCTATCAGGTCACAATTGGCATGGCACCATTTGAAGCTTTGTATGACAGACAGTGTAGATCGCCACTGTGTTGTGAAGAAGTGGGGGAGAAGCAGTTGTCTTCCCCAGAGTTTGTGTAGCAGATGAGAGATCAGGTGGACTTGATTCTCCAAAGAATGAAAGCTGCTCAAGATCGCCAAGCCAGTTATGCGAATAAGAGGCGTAGGCCTTTAGAGTTTGAGGTTGGTGATCTAGTTTTCCTTAAGGTTTCTCCTTTCCGCAGCTTTATGAGATTTGGTCTCAAGGGTAAGTTAGCTCCTCGTTATGTTGGTCCTTATGAGATATTAGAGAGGATTGGTCCTTTGTCTTATCGGCTGTTGTTGCCACCAGATTTGTCTTCCTTACATGATGTGTTTCATGTTTCGATGCTGAGGAAGTATGAGCCAGATCCCTCGCATGTGTTGAGAACCGACGAGGTTGAGTTAGATAGGACTTTGAGCTATGTTGGGAATCCTTTGCAGATCTTAGATAGAAAAGAGAAACAGCTGAGGAATAAAACCATTCCCTTGGTGATGGTTCAGTGGAGAAAGCACGGTAGAGAAGAAGCTACTTGGGAACTGGAAGAGAAGATGCATCGTGAGTGGCCGCATCTGTTTGAGTAGATGTTGTTTTGTCCCAGTAGTTGGTTGCTTGTGTTTCTTTCCGTAGTTATCTTGAACTCTTATTTTGGAGTTGATCGATTTAGAGGACGAAATCCTGTTTTAGTGGGGGAGAGATGTGAGACCCGAAAGCTGATAAGATTAATTGAGTTAATTAATTGGGTTTTGTTGAGATCATGTTTGAGTTGTTGAGCTTGGAGAAGCTATCGTGTTTTGTTTTAGCCCTTAGAACAGTTCTGGAGAGTTAGAGTTGGCGTGGAATCTATTCAGCAGTTAACGTGGATCATCGCTTGGTGCTAGCATTCAGCAGTGGTGACGTCAACAGTTGTTGCTGAATGGTTGTATTCAGCAGTTGTAGCGAGTTCTGTTATCGCTAGCGTTCAGTAGTGAGATAGAGCGCTTTCATTAGCGGGTGTTAGTATGTCGTCGTTTGGATTAGTTGAAACGACAGCATTTTGGATTAGCGAAGAAGATCAGCTGTGAGTTGCGTTAGCGTCATCTGGGTGAGACATCTGTTGTAGCGTTGCTAACAGATGATGGTTAGTGTTCAGCAGTGAGTAGCGGGTGACGTGTCCAGTTGCGACAGTAGTTCTCTGCGACGTCTTTGAGTTAGTAGAGATCTGTTTTGGCTTAGTGAGAGATCTGTTGCAAGATCTGTTTTGCAAGCGGGATTTTCAGCAGTGATAGCTTAAGTTGTCGGTGGAGCTGTTTCCAGTTTCTGTCAGCAGTGAGATTTAATAGGGAGCTTGGCCTTGTTCTCTATTATTGTTCCCGACACTTAGAATATTTTCCCGATTGCCAAATTCTGTCGCAATACCCTAGCTACTATTCATCGAACCTTATCTTCTTCGATTGCCGATGGTAGACAGCTCCGTCGAGGGCGAAAGTGGTAGCGTTGGACTCCTCTTGCTGAGACGCTTCGTTTGGATATTGTTTTCGAACGTTTGCTTCAAGCTGGTGAGGTGTGCGAAGACATCTCCCTTGTGTATACTGTTAGCATATGCGTTGGATTTCGCACCTAGCTTTTTGGGGTAAGTTCAGATCCTGCCTTTATGCTTGTTAGAGCTTTCTGTGATGTTTGATGAGGTAGGATAGCGATGGTCGAGTTGTAGCTCCCAGCTGTTGCTTTTCTGTGCTTTGGTCTTTGAGCAGTTGTTGTGTTGCCGTTGAGCAGGTGGTGGATCTGCGTCATTGTGGCAATCTGCTTCTAGTAATTGTTGCACAATGAATTGAGGTACGGATGTGAGCTTGTTTACAGCTTACAATTGAGCATGGATTATATGCTTGGCTGTATGTGTGCTCTGTGCTGTTATCATTTGTGCATTGTATTGATATCAGCTATTGCATTTGCATACACGCATTATCCTGTTGAGCTCTGTTTTGCTAGTTGTGCCTGTTCTGTTGAATTGAGAGTACTAGGATGCTATGTTCAAGGACGAGCGGTAGTTCCCGTATACCTTGGAGGCTGAGATGGTAACACCCGTACCTCATTCTCCCTACTGGGATTGTTAGCTGCTATGAGCGGAGTGGGTAGCTCCCACATCTCAAGAGTGAGCAACAGCAGGTGGTGTTATTTGTTGGCATCTGGTACGGTGTATTGGAGACGAGTGGGTAGCTCCCATATGCTCAGTACACCATCTCGTGGCCACTACTGATTATCGTTCCTTTGATCAGATCTTGCTGTTGAGCTGTTGTTGAAATCCTTTGGCTCCCTGCTTTCGGTTGTAGCCTTGATCCCTTGCATAGCATTTGCATATTTATCTATGTTTTCCTTATGCTGTTTATGCTGCTCTCCGTACTGGGGTTTGAACCCGAGGTCCTGTCGGGCTTGTGTTGTTGCCTATGTATTTTTTTCAGGTTTCCCAGGTTTCTCTGCTGGTCGTGGCTTTGTCCTTATGCTATTTATGCTGCTCTCCGTACTGGGGTTTGAACCCGAGGTCCTGTCGGGCTTGTGTTGTTGCCTATGTATTTTTTTCAGGTTTCCCAGGTTTCTCTGCTGGTCGTGGCTTTGAACCAGCTGGAGGTGCCCAGGAGGTGGATAGAGTGTCCCAGTTAGCGTATAGCATATATGTATTAGTACTGTTAGCCGGGGAATGCCCTATGCTTGTGGGATTGTGTTTTTCGTTGTAGTACTGGTATTTGTGTTTGTATAAATGCTGTACTGTTGTATCGTGTATTTGTAAACTGGGATATTTTTAAGTACGATTGTATTTTGAATTATATTTTTTAAATCGTCAGCCAAAAGTGAAAATTTTAAGCCACTTTTTGTATGCTTCCGCTATTGTTGCGTGGTTTAACTCTGTGTAGAGCACGAGGCCTGACATGGGCTCCAAAATTGGGAAATTCTTCCAAAAATCGGAAATTAAGACTTAAATCTCTGCCATACAGTATCTACACCGGCACACCATGCAATCTCTCCACATGGTCGACATACAGTCTCGCCATTTCCTTCATAAATCACTTCATGTCATATGGAAAATGGGCTGACTTAGGTAGTCGATCTACCACCACTCAAATTGCATCACAACCCAGGTTCGAACGAGGAAAAAAGGTTACGAAATCCATATCAATGCGCTCCCAATTCCATTGGGGCACCTCTAAATGCTGAACAAACACCAAATCTCATCCTCCCAGCCTTGACTTGATGTCAAGTCAAGCATCGAGCCACGACTGGAATTATCGCTCCTCATGCCTTCCCACTAGTAGTGAGATCTCAAGGCATGTTACATATTTTCTCACCCGGATGCTCGTTGTGGCATCTACAATGGGTCTCTGTTAGGATGGTCTTCTAAAATTTGATCAGGTTCGGAACCACCAGTCTCCCTCGAAACCTCAAACAATCATCTATGGTTCAATTGGAAACGAAGAAAATACGAAAAAATCATCACCAGGCTGCAAGTGCCATCCTGAAGTTCCCCAATGCTTGTGAAATTTCGAAATACGCAACGCTGCTAGCATCGCATGCTGGGCTTCCTGCTCAAAGAATCTATAACGAAGTTCACTTGCCCAGGCTGGTACTAAATCTCGCAATCAAAGTTCTTGAGCAACTCCATCCGTCGACGTTGCCTCATATTCCAAACGGACTGAGTGAAGATATACTTCAACTCTTGTAGTCGGGTGTAGCTCACAATTTTCTCTCCATACAAGTTGTGGCGCCAAATGTTCAAGGCAAACATGAATACAACCAACTCCAAATCATTAACGGGATACCTAGTCTCTTGAGGCTACAAATGTCGAGACTCATAAGCTAAAACTCGCTTGTTCCACATCAACACGCAACCCAAATCACTCGAGGAAGCATAGGAGCACCCCATGGTGACATACTCGGTCTAAGAAATCCATTATCTAACAAATGTCACACTGATTCTTAAGTCCCTCAATTCTGTTGGCACCAAGCGATAAGTAACTCTAGAAATCCCTGAAACCAACTCAATGAAGAAATCAATTTCTCGTCTCGGAGGAAATCCAGGAATCTCATCTAGAAAGGCGTCAGGGAACACTTGAACAACGGGGATGTCGCCACTCTCTAAACGTGGTTTGGAAGTCACATATCAGCACAAATCATATCCTGAGTTGTCGAGCAACAATAAGCTAAACATCTCCAAGTAAATCAAATTTGCACCAGCGCATACTCATTAAACTTACAACACAACCCAGCACTATCCCACGGGACATCAAACTCACACCGATAGTAGTAGCAACAGACGTAGCATCACACAAAGGGGGGTAAAACTCAACCAAAAATCATACTCAACAAATACTATAAACAAGAGTGATGCTCTAGTGTAAAAAAAAAAGCGTGCAGGATAATCAAAGGTAAGACAAGTACCTGCAAAATACTCCTCCAAGCATATCATCAGACTGTTCTCTAGACATAGCATACAATTGATCCCGCTGAGGTCCCGAGTACTGTGATTGGTAAGGCTCTCTTAAACTAGATGCTTCCTATGGTTGATAACCTGATTGCTGGGGCTGAGCAGGGGGATACATTCTTCGCAAAGAACCTCCATAAGGACCCTGCTATGATAGGTTAGAGCGTTGTCCCCTAGCATGACACACCCTCACAAAGTGTCCAACTTTCCCACAAATATGGCAAGCGCCCTGCTCACCATGACACTGCGAAGTCAAATGTCTGCCACCACATTGACCATAGAACACTGCCCTCCAATTCACTCCATCGAAAATATCCGACCAGAAGAAACTCGGACCGGTCCTCTTAAAATATTTCCCTCTCGGCCTGAAAATCTGACGGTTCAAAAACGGTTGTGCTTGAGGAGGTTGGGAAGAAGGCATCCCAGAAGATGTAGACTAGAAACTCAGTCCCGCTGGTGACTGAACCTGGGATTGTCTATTCGAAAGACTCTCCTCAATGTTGATCGCTTGGTTCACGGCATCAGCATAGGTAGAAGGGGAACCTGCTAACACAAATGGAAAAAGATCCGACCTCAAACCCACCAAGAACTTGTTCCGTTTTGCCCTCTCTTGACCAGCGCGTGAGGACATAGGCAAGAAGGGAAGAAAACTGTCTAGCGTACACAACCACCTTCAAATGCCCTTGTCCCAAATATTGAATTCCCGCTCCTTGGCGTTGTAGTATGACTCGGGAATATACTCTATCAAAACACGTGTTAGAAATAAAATTTAAGTTTTGGTGATAACAAAGAGAAGAAACTGAACAGCTTACAGTCATAAAGATGTTGTAACACCTTAGATTTAACGACTGTCCCCACTGTACCAACACTGGTCTTTCAAGCGTATTTTTTCCTCACTCGCACGCATCCTGAGAAACTTCCCAGGGGTCACCCAAGCATGCTTAACTTTGGATTTCTTAAGTGATGAGCTCCCCAAAAGAAGGTGGACCTTGTTGGTATGAGTAGTACAAATTAAATCT
>KV016263.1:7725-21964 GCA_001598015.1 Dorcoceras hygrometricum
TGGCTTCTGAATTCCAAACAGCTTATCAAGAGAAGCGGAAGACTTGGTCCAGGAGCTCATTGACAAATTTAATTTTTCAATTTCAGCTTTGAGCTCACTAGACTCATTTCTCAACAATTCATTTTCCATCATCAGCTTACTCAACTCAATCTTCAAACTGTCAATGTCCTCAAGCGTGTCAGTGCTTGATTCAATTGAACTATTTTTCAGATTTTCGTTTTCAGCTTTGATTTCCTCAAATGATTGAGAAAGCTTCCTGTACTCTTTGACCATATCATTAAGTGCACTGACAAGGTCTTCTCGTGTAAATTCAATGTTAGAGAAGTCGAATACCTCGTCATCAGATGTTTGATCAGCCATGAGACAGTGAACTTCCTCCTGTTCACTATCGCTGGATGAGGAACTGCTGGATGAAGAGTCTGAAGATTTTCGTTTTCAGCTTTGATTTCCTCAAATGAGTGAGAAAGCTTCATGTACTCTTTGACCATATCATTAAGTGCACTGACAAGGTCTTCTCGTGTAAATTCAATGTTAGAGAAGTCGAATACCTCGTCATCAGATGTTTGATCAGCCATGAGACAGTGAACTTCCTCCTGTTCACTATCGCTGGATGAGGAACTGCTGGATGAAGAGTCTGAATCAGTATCTGCCCAACTCTTGGTGCTTTCCTCAGCCATCCGCACTTTGCGATCATTCTTGCGGCTTGGTCTTTTATCACCTCATGTCCTCATCCGTCTGTCTTTGGATCTATCCTTGGATATGTCGATAGTTCTCTCATCTGTCTTGTCATCTCATTTGTATCGATCATCTTTCTTGTCATCTCTCCTGTATCTATCATCAGTTCTCTTGTCATCCCTGGATCTGTCCTCCTTCTTTGTCCTATTGCAATCAGTTGCAAAGTGCCCTGAACGACCACAGTTATAACAATTCAAATCAGTATTAACTTTATCAGATTTATGAAAATTATTATAAGGAGTAGAAGGGTTGTAGGATCTTCTCAGGTATTTCCCAAACTTCTTAATTAAGAGGGACATGACATCATCGCTGAGTTGATCAGCCATCTTGCTAGTGCTTGGAGAGCATTGTTCAGTGGGTGTATCAGCTAATGCTTTTGTCGGCTGGGATGTTGATGGAGCAGCTTCAGCTCTTGTCTCCAACTCAAATTCATACGCTTTTAGGTTTGCAAACAAGTTGTGAAGCTCCAGCTTGTTCAAATCTTTGGATTCCCTCATAGCCATCGTCTTCACGTCCCACTATCTGGGCACAGCTCTCATCACCTTCAACGCTAGCTCTCTGTTGCTATGCCAATACTTGTCAACTCAATAACAACAGCACTGAATCTTTCATCAAAATCCGTCATCGTCTCTCCATCCTTCATCTTCATCGACTCATACTTCTGCTGTGCTACAGTCAGCTTGTTCTCTTTCGTCTCGTCATTGCCCTCGCATATTTGAGTCAGCTTCTCCCATATTTCCTTGGCAGTGGCACAGGTCTTGATCTTACTGAACATATTCTTGTCCAGCGTCTTGTAAAGTATATCTCTGGCCACATTGTCCAGATTCGCCTTCTTCTTGTCCTCATTAGTATATTCATGTCTAATCTTTTCAAGAAACTGAGGCTCTCCACCGGATATTGCAAAAGCTAGGTTTCGCTTCATTATCTTCAACGGCCCTTCTGTAATAGCAGACCACATATCGTCATCTTGGGCAGCCAAATGCGCTTGCATGCGAATCTTCCAACCGTCGTAATCCTCCTTGGAAAATATAGGAATCTTGTTGTGAGAAGTCGACATTTTAATATATGATAAAGCACAAACAACAACTGTTCAATACTGTGATGCGCAGGCTCTGATACCAATTGATAGGATCAATGTGGTTCGAAAAACAGCTGCAAGAGTTCATAAGGGGGGGGGGGGGTTGAATGAACTCTTGGTATTTTCAAATTTTCGAAACCCTTTAAAATAGTTTTACAAGCGCCTAGCTTAACTTAAATCTGAGTTACCAGATATAAGAATCTTAGTTTAAATGATGATTTCTTGGCTAACAAATATTGTGCGGAAAGAAGCCAATTAATCAGTGAACAGTAAAGCAGTAAATGAATGCGTTAAGTAAAAGTTAAGGGACAAGAAATTTTTTTATGGAAGTTCGGATATCAATATCCTACGTCTCCCCTTCTTCATTTTCAGGAAGGTTCCACTAGAAGATTTGATGGTTACGGGCCTTCTGGAAACACCCAATCACCGAGCCTCGCTCAAGGTGAACTCCTAGCAACACCAACAACAAAGCAGTCGCAGCTACTGAATACAAGTGAATATGATTTTCAAACGGCTTAAAGGAGCACGTTTGTTACGGACTCAAATGGATTTTACAATGAGGTACACAAGTATTGAAGTCTGTATATCTTCTGGTTTCTAATCTAAGAAACTCGATTCAATAATGAACCAGAAGATGAACTCGAAGTTGAATCGATTCATCGTTTGCGCCTGAAGTCTCTTATTGTTGATTCAGCTTTTCCTTCCTTTGAAGATGATGAATAGTTCATCGCTGATAGAATCATAAACCAACTTCTGAATTTTAGCGCTAAGCCAAACGCTGTCGTATCAACTAATTCAAACGACGTAGTTTGGCTATTCATTAATAAACATGCTAATGTCTGAATAGTTGCGTCTGATATCTATTTAACTGCTGATCATAACAACCAACAACTGATTATATCATTTGCTGATTAGATATCCAACGCCTGAAATATCTCCCTTTTTGCAAATTGTGATATAACTACTGGTTGCAACGACTGAATCAAAATCACCGTAGCCACCTACTGAAGATACTTACTACTGAAATATATATCCAACTGCTGAAATTCTTGCTTCCGACACGAATATCCAACTGCTGAAATATGTTGACTACTGAAATGAATATCCAACTGCTGAATTAATATACTCCTGACATAAGAACACAACGGCAGAATGAATACCAAAGTCTGATTGCGTAACTCTTGATCAAAATCTGAATTGCTCTCACGACTGATATTAAAACCCGATACCAGGAACTGATAACCAAATATCTTCAACCTCTAAAATAGAAACCCATCAACTGAGTGGTTCAAATCAACTGCTGAAATATTCCCGAATACCAAGATCTGATATCTAACAACTGAAGTATTCAATCCCAATGTCTGA
Organism: Dorcoceras hygrometricum; assembly: GCA_001598015.1. Lineage (NCBI taxonomy): Eukaryota > Viridiplantae > Streptophyta > Magnoliopsida > Lamiales > Gesneriaceae > Dorcoceras > Dorcoceras hygrometricum. The sequence continues at coordinate 10,904 of KV016263.1, forward strand.
CTTGTCAATTCAACATCTGAATATATTTAACTCAACGTCTGAACTAATATCTAATGCCCAAGTCTGAGAAAACCTGACGTCTGAATATACTTTGCTGTTAATTGCAATGACTGATTCTCCAGAAGTAACTTCGTATCCGCACTTGTCTTATTTTGTTATCACCAAAACTAATAAATTTTATCTTAACAAATGTAGAAGCCCGTAAAGGTATAATTAATCATACATGTAGTATGCTATATATGAAAATGTTTTAAAGGAAAGGATTAATTATACATTAATGGGCTAAGCTTTTAAATTTCATGATTTTAAGAAAATTCAAGTATCATGAAATTTTATGAAACGATCAGGCATGTTCTTTTTATGTAAAAACCCGAGGAACTGAAGTGATGTGGCAAAGTCTACAATGGGAGTTAACCGGATAGCCGGGCCCGGGGATCCCCTGTTTTCAGGATTTCAGGATTTCAGGGCCTATGGATCCTCGAGTAACATCGGGGTGAAGTGACATTTTTCAGGAGGTGTGAAATATAGCGATCCCGAGGTAAGGTCGGGTGAACCACACCGCCACGTACGTTGGTTATTACGACTGATTAGTCACATGTTGCTCACATTCACGGATATGACTCATACGCCTTCTTTTCAGGATACGATATGCCATGCCTTATATGATATATGATATGTTATGTTATGATTACAGGATGGAATGTTTTAAGATCATGCATGAATTCACGCTTTTACGCTATTTTAATTACAGTATGTGCTTGCATTCGATTTTATTAGTATGTACTTTGCTATGTATTACGATAGAGCATGCTGAGCCTCTAGGCTCAGTAGGTTTAAATGGTGCAGGTGATGATCCTGTCGATGAGTATGTTCCGACTGACGGTGATGACCTCTGAGCGCCGGTTGCAGCAGTACCCCGTGACCGCCTTTACGATTCAGTTTTGTTATGTTTCAGTTTAGATACTGGTTTTTAAACATGTTCGTTTTCAGTATTCTTTTACTCGAGGATTTTATTATGTTGGATGTTTTAACATTTTTAAATATTCATTTATTCATGCTTACAGTATTTTTGAGAAAATGATTCATTAGAAGGGAACGAGCCATATTTAAAGTTTATGCTTCGGCAAATGTTTAAAAGAAAAAATCTAGAGTCTGGTACGTTTCAGTTGGTATCAGAGCGGTGGTTCTGGTGGGGTACTTGCCTGCTGCGTGGAGCTCAGAAGTCGCACTACCAGTCTGTGAGTTTTATTATTTTATTTTTGAGTTATGTTTATGTTTCCATGTTGCATGTTGTAGCCCTGCATGTATTTTGGCCTTTTAGTTTTAAAATTAGACGCTTAGTCATGCACTTAGATTTACTTGATAAGGTTTTGGTGTGCATATATGCCTCCCAGACGTGGAAAAAATCTAGAGTCTGGTTCGTTTCAGTTGGTATCAGAGCGGTGGTTCTGGTGGGGTACTTGCCTGCTGCGTGGAGCTCTGAAGTCGCACTACCAGTCTGTGAGTTTTATTATTTTATTTTTGAGTTATGTTTATGTTTCCATGTTGCATGTTGTAGCCCTTCATGTGTTTTGGCCTTTGAGTTTTAAACTTAGACGCTTAGTCATGCACTTAGATTTACTTGATAAGGTTTTGGTGTGCATATATGCCTCCCAGACGTGCTATCGGTACGTACCTTAATTTCGGGGACGAAATTTCTATAAGGGGGGAGATTGTAACATCCCGAAATCCAGATTACGTGAAAACGAGTGCATGAATAGGGAGAAAATATTTTTAGATGATTACATGCCTTATTATGTGATTTATTTATGATTTTATGCTGCATGGTATGCATGTGTTATTTTTCAGCCTGCTTGAGCTACGGACGTGTGGACGAGATTATGGTCTATCGGAAGGAAAATAAATTGAGATTTTAAGTTATGAGATTTTTAAGAATGAACTTATTCAATTTTACGAAAATATATTTGGAAATTAGGATTTTATAATTATTTTGGAGGGAAACCCGTTTTTCGCCTATAAGGGCTGGTATATTGAGTTTTAAAGCATTTTCAAATTTTAAGAGGCCTATAGTTCGAAACATTATGATTATTAAAGCCCAAGTATGAGTTTTAAACACTTTGTTTATTTAATTAGAGCGGCAAGCTTAGAAATTTTTTTATTAAAGCCATAGGGGTCATTTTAGGAACCCTAATTACTCCTAAACACAAATTAGATTCAAACCTAGCCTCCAATACATGCACCAGCCGTCTTCTCCCCTCCCTTAGCACACAAAGTTTCGAAATTTCACAGCCATTGAAGGATCATGGCAATCAAATTCCGGCGGCGCCCCGATCTCGCACCTACACGTCCGAACCTCGCAGATCAACGTTTTCTTCAACCCAGGCATGTGATATCAATCCCTTTTCTCGCCATTTAAATCATAATAACCTGTTTTTAGGAAAATTATGCATGAATTCGTGGTGAATATTTCAGATCTATACATCTATGATCTTATCTCATGCATGCACTTCACGTTTCTTGACATGTTTCGCTTCCTTCTTTTAAGACTTCGGGCAGGGCGATTTCCAGGGGTATTGGCTCGGTTCTAGGGGTTCCTAGGAGACTCATGGTGGTATAGATCGAGGTAGGAAGGTGGCTAAGTGGTCGGGTGAACCAGGGAAATCCATAGAGGTCGAGGTGACGCGTCGCGATGCGTGGCTGATGCGCCCACTTCCCTCGATCATTTCTCCCTGGTTAGCCCATGGTTTGGGCCATTGTTGGTCTCTTTAGAACACTATGGACCTGGGTATGGTCCAGTCGGAAGGGCTCCGGCTTTGGTGGCCGGAGAAGGGAGAACAAATGCGACGACCAGAAGGTGGTTGCGACGGCGCAGCATGACTGGAGCGTCCACTTGCAGCGACCAGATATCCATCGTTAGCCCACGGTTTGAGGCAAGGTTGGTCACGTTAGAACCGCCTAGACCTGGGGGTGGACCAGACGGAAGGGCTCCAGCATTGGTGGCTGGATCCGGGAGAAAGATTGTGAAGACTGGACGCTGCTCGCTTGCGCCGCTGGTGTGTACGTGTGTGTGTCCGGTTTAGGGTTTATCTTTGGATGGGTTTGGTTCAATTGAACGGGCTTATTTGGTTGGACCGGATCTATTCTTCGAGTCTCGAGTCAAATGTTTTAAAATCGGTCCAAGTTATTTTATTTAGGGACCTGTTATTTTAATTAATGTGTCAAATGTCCAATTTTAAGGAAATTAGCCAGAAGTCAAAATTGAGTCAAACGTTTTTTAAATAATTTAAGTTATGTCTAAATTTATGTTTTTAGTCAAAATTAGGGCTTTAGGATTTTCATTGGAGTCAAAATTGATTTTTGGATTTTAATTTGGTCAAAATTGGTATTTTGGTCAAAATCGGCTTTTGAGGTAAAAATTGATTTAAATTGCTTTTTAAGGTCAAAATCGATTTTTATAAGTTCCAAAATGATTTTTAGAAGTCAAAATTTATTTTAATTCGTCAAAATTAGCCTCGATTTTTATAAGTCATTATTTAATTAAATCAGGCAAAAATGGAAAAAACGGTGAACATTCGTTTCATCGGCCGAGTTTGGAGCGATGTTTGGTCTAGTAGCAGCGAGCCAGGTCCCGGGATCAATCCCTGACCGAAGTAGAAAAAATATAGAAGCCCGTCTAGTAGCAGCGATCCAGGTCCCGGGAATCAATCCCTGAACCGAAGTAGAAAAAATATAGAAGCCCGTAAAGGTATAATTAATCATACATGTAGTATGCTATGTATGAAAATGTTTTAAAGGAAATGATTAATTATACATTAATGGGATAAACTTTTAAATTGCATGATTTTAAGAAAATTCACGTATCATGAGATTTTATGAAAAGAACAGGCATTTCTTTTTATGTAAAAACCCGAAGAATTGAAGTGATGTGGCAAAGTCTACGATGGGAGTTAATCGGGTAGTCGGGCCCGGGGATCCCCTGTTTTCAGGATTTCAGGGCCTATAAATCCTCGAGTAACATCGGGGTGAAGTGGCATTTTTCAGGAGGTGTGACATATAGGGATCCCGAGGTAAGGTCGGGTGAACCACACCACCACGTACGTTGGTTATTACGACTGATCAGTCACACGTTGCTCACATTCACGGATATGACTCATACGCCTTCTTTTCAGGATACGATATGACATGCCTTATATGATATATGATATGTTATGTTATGATTACATGATGGAATGTTTTAAGATCATGCATGCATTCACGCTTTTACGCTATTTTAATTACAGTATGTGCTTGCATTCGATTTTATTAGTATGTACTTTGCTATGTATTACGATAGAGCATGCTGAGTCTCTAGGCTCACTAGGTTTAAATGGTGCAGGTGATGATCCTGTTGATGAGTATGTTCCGACTGACGGTGATGACCTCTGAGCGCCGGTTGCAGCAGTACCCCGTGACCACCTTTACGATTCAGTTTTGTTATGTTTCAGTTTAGATACTGGTTTTTAAACATGTTCGTTTTCAGTATTCTTTTACTCGAGGATTTTATTATGTTGGACGTTTTAACGTTTTTAAATATTCATTTATTCATTCTTACAGTATTTTTGAGAAAAGAATTTAGAAATTGTTTTAGAAGGGAACGAGCCATATTTAAAGTTTATGCTTCCGCAAATGTTTTAAAAAAAAAATCTAGAGTCTGGTTTGTTTCAATCACTCTTCAAACCTGCCCACCAGTAATGCTGCTTCAAGGCATGATACATCTTCCTTGCACCAGGATGAACACTGTGTCTACTACAGTGCGCTTCTCTCAAGATCTCCTCTTTCAAGTCGATCAGATTTGGCACAACCAACCTGCCACGAAACCTCAAACAACCATCAGACGAGACAGTATAATCCTCTAATTGTCCAGCTCTAACCTTCAGCTTCAACTCATGGATGGATGGATCTATTCTCTGAGCTGCTCTAATACTCACAACAATCTGTGGCTCAACTTGAAAAGAAGACATCACAACAAAATCCTTACCTGGGTAAAACCGCCAACCCGTAGTGTTTAGATGCTCATGGATCTTCGAAATTTGCAACGAAGCCAGCATCTCCACTTGAGCCTTTCTGCTCAATGCATCATCAACTACATTTACTTTCCCAGGCTGATATTGGATCTCACAATCAAAATCCTTAACAACTCCATCCATCTACGCAGACTCATATTCAAATATGACTGAGAAAACAGGTACTGTAGGCTCTTGTGGTCCGAATACACCACAAACTGATCGCCATATAGATAGTGGCGCCAAATATTCAAGGCAAAGACCACTGCTGCCATTTCCAAATCATGAAGTGGGTAACGAGTCTCATGCGATTTCAATTGACGAGAGGCATACACAATGACTCGACCATTCTGCATCAACACACAACCCAATCTATTCAAGGAAGCATCCGCACAAACCACAAAACCACTTGAACCAGACGGCAAAGCTAACACAGGTATAGAAGTTAGCTTCTCTTTGAGCAACAGAAACTTTTCTCACACTGCTCAGTCCAAACAAACCTCTTGTCTTCTGAGTCAACTGCGTCATCGGCTTAGCTATATTAGAGAATCCCTCAATAAAACGCATATAATAGCCATCCAAACCCAAGAAACTACAAATCTCAGCAACATTCTTGGGACGCTCCCAGTTAACAACAGCCTCAAATTTACTGGGATCCACAGAAATACCTTCCACTGAAATGACATGACCCACAAATACAACTCTATCCAACCAAAACTCGCACTTGGAGAACTTAGAATAAAGGTGCGAGTCTCGAAGCATCTGAAGAACCAACTTCAAATGCTCCTTGTGCTGCATGGGAGTCTTCGAGTACATCAAAATATCATCGATAAACACAATCACAAACTGATCGATGAACTCTCTAAAGACTCGATTCATTAGGTCCATGAAAACTTCAGGGGAATTCGTCAAACCAAAAGGCATAACTAGAAACTCATAATGCCCGTACCTCGAACGAAAAGCAGTTTTCGCAACATCTTTCTCTCGAATGCGCAACTGATGGGACCATGAACGCAGATCGATCTTAGAAAACACATCTGAACTTTGAAGCTGATCAAACAAATCAACGATCCTCGGCAAAGAGTACTTATTCTTCACTGTCTCCTTATTCAACTGCCTAAAGTCGATGAACATCCTCATCGACCCGTCCTTCTTCTTAACAAACAAAATAGGCGCTCCCCACGGGGACATGCTCGGCCTAATGAAACCCTTCTCCAGAAAGTCGCTAAGCTGAACCTTAAGCTCCCTCAACTCAGCAGGCACTAAACGATACGGAGCTCGAGAGATAGGAGCTGTACCAGGTACCAACTCAATACTGAAGTCTATCTCCCTCTTCGGAGGAAAACCAGGAATCTCCTCCGGAAACACATCCAAGAAATGGCGAACAACGAGAATATCACTAAGCTCTACACACGAATAAGAAGACGCATCCAAAGCATGGATCATAAATCCAGCGTTCTCCAACGAAAACAGGCTAAACATCTCCATCGCAGAGACTAAAGGAATCTTCGACTGGGAATCGTGGCTGTAGAAGTTCCACTTCTCATCGGATTGGGGCCTAAAACGCACAACGCCATGGAAACAATCCACAATGGCCCTATAACTAGACAACACGTCCATTCCCACTATGCAATCGAAATTCCACATCACTAGCCTGATTAGGTTTGCTAACAACACGTTCTCACCAAACCTAAGAATACCATTCAACAAGATCTCTTGGGAGTACAGGCTCGCGCCGGCAGGAGTCGCAATTGACACAACATCACACAAGGTAGTGGTATGCAAGCCATGCTCAACCACAAATGCATCAGCAATAAACAAATGTGATGCTCCTGTATCAAACAACACACGCACAGGAAAATCAAAGACAAAATAAGTACCTGTGATCACTCCTCTTCCTGGCGTGCCCTCTACTTGCTTCCTCGTCATGGCATTCACCTGGGCAAACTGAGGTCCTAAAAACTAGGGCTGGGAAGACTGTCCAAACCGCGAAGGATAGGCTACTGAAATGGCTTAAACTGAGGCTCTCCCAACCTCTGCTGCTGAACCGGAAAAGAACGACCTCTAGACAATCCACCTCGATCCTGCGGTGGGGCGGCGGTATGATGAGATCCAACCAAAGGACACACTCTCTCAAAGTGCCCATACTGTCCACAAATGTTACACAAGAGTTGTAGGGTGCCTTCCTCCACACTGGCCACAAAAATCGACCTTGGAACTACCGCTGCTAGAACTACCCGAGACAGAAAAACTAGAACCTGAATTATTCTTGAACTGACGACCACGAGGCCTAAACCTCTGGTGTCCAGACTGTTGGGATACTTGCTGTTGGGGTGGCTGGGATGACTGCATAGACTGGAAAGGTTGCACCCCTGAAACCATGGGACGGTTACTTTGTAATACTTGCGGCCTAACTCGAGACCTACGGTTCTGTAGTCCCTCCTCAATATCCATAGCTTTGTCCACCGCATCTTCATAACTAGTCGGTGAACCCGCCAACGCCAAAGAATACAACTCTTCATTGAGCCCCTCCAAGAACTTGTTCCTCTTCGCCTTCTCTCGGTCAGAAAGAAGAGAAAATCTCCGGGCATACTATCCCACGGACATAGTTCCCTGCACCAGGTTATCAAATTCACGCTCTCTGGCATTCACAAAGGATTTCGGAACGTACTCCTGACGGAAGGCAGTACAAAAGCTACTCCACGTGATCCCTACACCTGTCTCCTCTAGAGTCCTCGAAGCACCTCTCCACCAACGCTCGGAACCTCTCCTCAACCGAAACGTAGCCAAACTCAACCTACGCTCGTCATCATACCTGACATGGCCAAACAACCCGGTAATGTGCTGCAACCATGTTGGATCTGTTTTGACACATCCCAATTAAGTTTTGAATTACACAAAACCTATTATTGTGTTTCTAACAATTCCACTTAAGCGTACAGGTTTTAGGAACGAAGAAGAAGATCAGCAGTAGCTTTACTTGTCCAGCAGTTGGTTCGCAACATAACGAACCAGCTGAAACGATGACAACCAGCTGCATGAGCTAAAGAGCGAAGTGAACCAGCTGGTACATGAGCTGAGGAGTCTGCTGAAGAAATGTATTGAAGAAGAAGATGCGCAAGTTACTGTTGACGAATCTGTTAGCAGTCGCCGTTCTTATAAGTACTGTTGATGAATCTATTGACAGTCGATATCCAAGAAGCAAGAAGCTAAGAAGATGCGCAGATGGAGCTGGAACGAAGAAGTTCAGCAGGAAGATTCAGCAGATGAGAAGACATGCGCTAGATATGGAATGAGCTGTGATGACATCAGCCTTGATGTCATCACAATCAGCAGTTGGCTATCAGCAGATGAAGCGAAGCGCAAGAGATGATGCGACGTCGTGCTAGGAATCAGCAGATGAATTAGTGTTGATGACGTCATTGGTGACGTCATCATATTCAGCAGATGGCTTGAGTCTAGCAGTCGCAAGAATCAGCAGGTAGCTTGCATCCAGACGCAAGAGGAAGCGACGTCGTAGAGGAGATATCCAGACGCAAGCTACTGTTCATCAGCAGATGCTATTCGGAGATAGCGATAGCAAAACGATGTCGTTTACATAAGTTGATACGACAGCGTTTTGCTCTTACGCTAAAGATTCAGCAGGAAGACTTTGCGTTGATTATTTCAGCAGTCGAAGCTACAGTGGATCCAGTCGCAACGCAAAGATATCCAGACGCAGTGTTTTGAGCAACCAGACGCAAGAAGATAAATCTATTGTTGTTGAAGAAGATTCAGGCGAAGCAATTGATTAACCAGACGCAAGCAACAGCAGCATCCAGTCGAGAGCTTATATGAATCAGCTGTTGCTACTCAACCAGTCGCAAGCTTTGCATATTCAGTCGACTTGGTTCCCAGGCGCAAAGAATCAAAGAAGTAGCAAAGCGCAGCAGTCGTAATGATAAAGCAGCAGCGAAGCAGTTGACGACTTACGAAGAATTATCAAAGCTGGATGTCAACTGCTGAGCTTAATTCAAATGGCGAAAGCGACAAGAAGCCTGTAAAAGAAAAGGACGCAAGTACTGTTCCCCTGTCGGTACTTTACAGAGGAGCGTTGCACTGAAATGGAAAGAAGACAAAATAGCCATATGAAGCGCTGAACAGTTTTGGAAGCTATCCAACGGGAAGAAATTCTACAGAGGCTATATATCAGAGGCGACGCCATTGAAGAAGTTGACGATGAGAGTTCGAGTAGTCGTCCAGTTGAGAGACGACGTTGGTGCAACTACATACTGTGGTAGAATTACATTGAATATACAGTTCACCAACAGAGGGAAAAATGAAGAGATAGACGAAGCAGTCGACCGCCATTAGAGAAGAGCTTTTCACGAGTGTTGATTGCTGAGTCTAGATTAGCTTGTTAGAGCATGTCCCTCGTGTGTGAGAAAAACAGAGAGATGAGAGCTCAAATGTATCAATCTCACACACCCGGATTCATTCACATCTATTTGTGAATGAATCTCGAAATCTTGTATCAGTTCCCATCCAAGCATGAAGACGTAAAACTCTTGTGTATGTAGTCAGTCACACAGTTGAGGCTGTTGTGCAATTATGGAGTCTAGGAGTTCTCATAGCTGCTGGTTGTGGGATTGGGTCTGTACACGCTGTTGTAAGATCAAATCTTCTAGTGGAGCCTTCCGAGGTGGATGAAGGGGAGATGTAGGATATTGATATCCGAACTTCCATAAACAAACCTGCTGAGTATCGTGTTCTTTCTTCATTCAGTATTTACTTAGCACGCATACACGTTTACAGTTCAGCAGTTGCTTATATTTTAGCATACGCATAAACAGAATTCAGCACTTAGCATCGCATTGCATACACAGCAGCACACTAGCACTTGCAAGTATCGAACAGATTTATGTTGTACATAGATCTGTTTGAGTTGTTTTAAAAATATAGGATTCAGTTCTGGTATTTTCCGCATGATTTTTAAATCATACCAGATCTGTCTCCGGTGCTCTGATGAATTTTTATATGTTCAAGAACAACGAGCTATTGCAGCTCAAGAATTAGCAGTGCGCAAAATTTTAATTGCTCATTTTAAACAGCGGCTGCTAGTATCTTTTTGATCCTAAGTTATAAACGGACCAACACGACTGATTCCACAAACCATCAGCTGATCACAATTCACAAGCGCAACTGCTGAATCCAATAGTCAACACTCCAAAATGTTGACTAACACGTGTCACTTCCTCATTCAATCTCACGCTAAGCGCAACATCTGCCAGCAGCAACTTCAAACTTCGAAACCAAAACTAGCAGCTCTCCTTGCGTCACGCTGACGTCATCTCTGCTGATTCAAAAATCCACCAGCAGGAGCTACAGTAACTTGCTGCTGAAACTTGCTGCTGACATTATGCTCCAAAAACGCTACGACAGAATTTTCCAAAAATTATCGCAACGCTCAAAAATCGGCCGGAACCTCAAAATTCACGTGATTAATCCCAAATCAAATCAATTAATCAATAATCCAAATTCTCAATCCTCACATTCTCCCCAACTTAATAGATTTCGTCCTCGAAATCAAAGGCAAACACAGGGAAGAAACAATCAAACACGCAAATCTGCACTAACAACTCATCAAATTCAAAGCAAACCAGAAAAATTACCTCAAGATTCTGCACGCTCAGTGCTCAAACAGATGAGGCCAATCCTGCCTCAACTTCCCAGGTTGCTTCTTCTCGGCCATGCTTGCTCCATTGGACCATCACCAATGGAATTATCTTGTTCCTCAGCTGTTTCTCCTTCCTATCCAAGATCTGCACTGGATATTCGACATAACTCAAGGTAGAATCCAGCTCAACTTTGTCAGTTCTCAAAACGTGGGACGGATCCGGCTCATATTTTCTCAACATTGACACATGAAACACGTCATGCATCGCGGCTAACTCCTCGGGCAGCCTCAGTCTATAAGCCAATTGCCAATCCGCTCGATAATCTGAAAGGGACCAACGAATCTAGGAGCCAATTTGCCTTT
>KV016263.1:44109-71682 GCA_001598015.1 Dorcoceras hygrometricum
TCAGGCCAAAGAGAAAATTTTAAGCCACTTTTGTATGCTTTCGCTATTGTTTTGCGTGGTTTAACTCTGTGTTGTGCACGATTCCAGACAACAAATATATCACATAGCAAATAAGCCACATAGTCAAGCACAAGCAACAAGCAACACTGTGCCTAGACTCAACTGTAATCAAATAAATTGAGCTTATCCCAGCTTAAGCTCTGAAACCAAAAATGTCAGGCCTCGTGCTCAATAAGATTAAAACCACGCAAAACACAGTAGCGGAAGCAATAAAATAGTGGCTAAAATTTTTGCTTTTGGCCTGACTGATAAAAACGTAATTAAAAATACTGCAATACTCAAAATATCCAAGTTTACAAAATACACAAGGCTAAAAACCATAGTACAACAGTACAGTATGCATCGAGTACCAATCAACAACACTACAACTGAATACAATAAAGCACAGGACATCCGCCGGCTAACAGTACCGATACATATATGCTATACGCTAACTGAGACACTCTAACCTGAACAATACACACAGGCAAACAAACACCAGCCCTAGAGGAACATGGGGTCAAACCCCAGTACGGAGAGCAACATAAAACAGCTAATGGAAAGCAACAAGTAATATGCAAATGCTATGCATGAGAACAAGGCTACAACCGAAAGCAGAGGACATCCGCCGGCTAACAGTACCGATACATATATGCTATACGCTAACTGAGACACTCTAACCTGAACAATACACACAGGCAAACAAACACCAGCCCTAGAGGAACATGGGGTCAAACCCCAGTACGGAGAGCAACATAAAACAGCTAATGGAAAGCAACAAGTAATATGCAAATGCTATGCATGAGAACAAGGCTACAACCGAAAGCAGGGAGCCAAAGGATCTCAACAGCTTCTCAACAAACAAATCAGATCAACAGAACAACAGTGGACATGGGATGTGTGAGTATATGAGAGATACACAATCGTCTCCACACACGGCACCAGATGCAGAACACAGCTCAACCTGCTGTTTCCCAAATCATGAGATGTGGGAGCTACCCACTCCGCTCATAGTGGCTAACAGATCCCAACAGGGAGATGAGGTATACGGGAGTTACCCGCTCGTCCTCAAAACAAACATCCTGGTATGCACAGATCAAGGTAACAAGGCGCGGCTAAACAAGATCTGAATGCAAAATGAATAATGCATGTATGCAATGCAACTTGCAGATAACAATACAACAGAAGAAAGCAATAATAGCACCGAAGCATACACAGCAGCAAGCATAATCACCCATGCTCAATCCAAGTCTGTAAAACAAGCTCACATCCGTACCTCAACTCTTATGAACTACAATTAACACAACTAAGTCCCGAGAAACACAGATCCAAAACCTGCTAAGCAACAACGCACAAAATCTCAGGGACAATAGCACAGAAACTAAAACTGGGAGCTACGAACTCAACCAGCGCTATCCTACCATTCTAACACAACCGAAGGCTGAATCACAAGGTAGGATCTTAGCACTTACCCAACGAGCTACCTGAACGGCAGAATCAAAGCCACTCTTATGCTAACATACTACAGAAGGGAGATGTCTTCGCCGAACCTCTCCAAGCTTGAAGCAAGCTTCCACAAGCTGTAACAAACGAAGCGTCTTATCAAGAGGAGTACATCGCTACCACTCTCGCTTCAGTCGGAGCTGTCTACCGCCGGCAATCGGAGAAGATAAGGTTCCATTGCGTCACGATGAAGTCACCTCTGCTGATTCAAAAATCCACCAGCAGGAGCTACAGTAACTTTGACCAGCGTTGACTTCACCCAAAAATCGATATTTCTCATTCTTAAACTAACGATACAGCTTTCGAATTCAGCAGAAACTTCAATCCTTTCGCAAATTCCTCCAAACACACGTGATTAATCCCAAATCCAATCAATAAATCACAAATCTAACTTCTCAATCCTCACATACCCAAACGACGTTGGACAGAGTCCACTCTCGGATATGGACACATCACCCGCTACTCGAATCTGAAATGCTAAACGCATCGCATCGCAACACTTGGATCCTACTCATCTGAAGACACGCTCAACTCACATTTGAGTCTCCCCCACTAAGCCAAAACGCTGTCGTTCCAATTAATCCAAATGACGTAGTTTCGCTACCCACTATAGAAACACACTAGCATACTCACATCTTCTTAGCGATATCAGATTCTAACCTCGAATCTGATCAGCTCTCAAATCTGTCGCTGCAACCAAACTTCTCAAACTTCCCAGAATTGTTCTAAGTACTAAATCTGACCCGAATATGCTCACGAAACCTACCAACTCAAAGCTGGTTACCCAGATTTGTTCACGCTCAAATCTGAATCTCATAAAATTCGATTAATTAACTCAATTAATCTTTCTAAACTTTCAGGTCTCATAGAAACAATAAAATTCTGACCTAGGGACTGAGCAACAAAATGAGTTTAGGTTTGGGGAGTTTTTTCATAATTTACCCTTAAATTTACTAATCTATCTACACTACTTGGAACTCATGAAATAAGATAGAGTTAGCCCAATGGATCTTTGAGTACTGTTAAAGAAAAAGGAACGGAATGCACATTTTTAAAAGGCATCTAAAAAGGACAAAACACAACACAGACAGAAAACAACGATAATACAAAGCGATAGCGCGATCTGAATGATTTTAAATAATTCTGGTTCTTGAAAGTTTGAGTACCGAAAGTTATATAGAGTTTGGCTTGAAATACTAAGAAAAAAATACTCAATATGCTCTCTAAAAATTGAATTTAAAATATGTAGGATCTGTGTAGAAGATCAAATATGGATTTTGATGAACATAAAATCTGATCTTTTGTTTCTAATGATTTAATCATGTGTTGCAAGTCTAATCTGAATCAGATCAAACGTGAGCTGAAGAAGAGCGTTGCTGCAGATCAGATCAGACGTGAGCTACGAGCTGAAGCAGTACGTTGTATCAGATCATATCAGACCAGAGCTGCGAGCTGAAAAAATACACTGTATAAACAAATACCGCAGTTCATCAAAAAAGAAGACCAGCTTAGAATCATTGATCAGCTCATGGAAGATCGGCTCAAGAAACAAGAGCAGCTTAGAACAGATGAAGTGAAGATCACAAAAGTTAGAATGAGCTGAAGACAGATCATATTAGGCGATTCAGATCAGGAAATATAAGAAGAAAGAACAGAGCAGAACACCTCAAAGAGCTCAGAGCTGTACAATGCAGAACGAAACAACTCAAAGATGTACGAAGCAGATTAGAACAGAACAGAGCTGTACGAAGCAGATTAGAGTAGAATAGAGCTATACCAAGCCAATTAGAGCAGAACACGACTATACGAAGTAGATCACAATAGATGAGAACTAGAACAGCTTAGAAGGAGCTTCGTATAGGATCAGATCACAGACTAGCTCAGAGGAACAGGGAAGAAGAAAATCATATTAGAGTATTCAAGCTGAAATACGAACGGACTGAAGCATCAATAAGATCAACTTAGAGGACTAAGCTAAAACAGCAGAGCTAGTCCAAACAAGAACAGCACTGACATAATCAGAACAGTGCCGAAGCATCTCAGATCTGAACAAACTGGAAGCATTGTCAGGATCATCTCAAATCTGAAATAACTGGAGAAACACATACCAAATCGTATCAGAAACAACTCAGAGATGTATGAAGAGGTCGAACATCTCAGAGCAAAGATAGCTCAGATAACAGCTCAAACCTCACGAACAATTCTCGTATTAGAGCAGAGAAGTTTTCAGAACAGAACATGAGGAGCTCAAGATATTCAGATAAAGAATTCGGATCAGGTGAACAGATCATCTTAGAGCTTAGAACATATCAGATCAGGAGATCAGCTCATTTAAGCAGTTCAGACAGAATCGGTAGAGTATTTATATCAGTTCAGGGTGAACAACTCAGAGCAGAATCCTTTCAGATCAGCTGAGATACGCCTAGCTGGAACAGTACATAAAGGACAACTCAGCTCAAGGTTTGGGATTAGAGATAAGCTGATAAAGGACAAATCAGCTCCGGATATATACGATAATATTTTGAGGTACCTTATATGAAAATTAACCTGATTTGACGTGTTTATATCTTAAGATTTCTTTATAGTCGTTGGGACTATTTTTCAACTGAGAACGTAGGTATGTGTGCTAAAAGAAGAAAGCATTTAATGAAGACATACGAAGAACTGTACAAGCTTTAAATACTCAGCAGACAAATACTTTGGATCTATACGACGTGTCAATGGATATATTTGCACAAAGGATACATATATACAAGGAAGACACAACAGACAAGAAGATATAAAACAATGCATACAAGAACGAATAGTGAAAAAACAAACAAGTGAAAAACGAACAAACACAAAACCTCACTGTTCATCATCTTTCACATTACGACTCAGATCTCAAAAGCATAAAATTCATTTTTCTAAGTTGTAATCACTCTGTAGTTTAGTGTATTAAAATGTATATAAAAAACAGAGTGTGTAGAGCGTGTCGAAGCTGAAACAGCTTAGATCAAACCATTGTAAATCAGAACAGATCACGGGTTTGTAAACTGTATTTGAGTTCTAGGAGTTCTCACAGCTTTCCGGCTGTTGGACTAGATTAGAGCAGGAGCTGCTGCAATCAAATCTTCTAGTGGAATCCTTCCTGAACAAGGGAAAAGGGAGACGTAGGAGTTTAAGCTCCAAACATCCATAAAAAAACTCTCTACCTATATTTACTTTACCACATTTAGTTCTTAGATTTCAGCTTTTAGTCTTTACATATCTGTTTACTGTTCAATCGATTTCTTTCCGTAGAAATCTTTGTTACTCGAGAGAACAGAAGCGCACTGAGATCCTCCAAGATGGTAACTCAGCTTAGAGGTTAGCATAAGGCTTGTAAAATATTTTTAAAAGAGCTGTTAAGGAGTTCATTCACCTTCCCCCCCCCCCCCACCCACGAACTCCTGAGCTGTTATTTTTGATCCAACAAGTGGTATCAGAGCGGTTATCTCAGTGTCTAAACAGTTATATTATTTGCAATGATTAAATATGTCTCTCTCTAACAACAAAATTCCTATGTTTTCTAAGGAGGAATATGACGTTTAGAAGATCAGAATGGAAGCTCACCTGGCAGCTCAGGATGATGACATGTGGTTCGTCATTGCTGATGGTCCAATCAAGATAATGAGGCCAAATACTGCTGTATCCACCTCTCCCGGTGCGGCACAATGGGTTGAGAAGCCCAGAATGGAATGGACTAGCGAAGATAAAAAGAAGGCTAACCTGGATAACGTGGCCAAGGATATACTCTATAAGACGCTGGACAATTATATGTTCAGTAAGATTCCGACGTGAACCACTGCCAAGGAAATCTTGAAAATATTGTTCCAAATCTACGAAGGAAGTGAACAAACCAAAGAGTACAAGAGTTCATGGGCTGATACAGATTCGGAGGAGTCCGGCTCGGGGATGTCCTCATCTAGCGATAACGATAGTGAAGATGAAGTACAATGTTTAATGGCTGATGACACTGATGACGTATTCTATTTATCTAACATTGAGTCTACACGATAAGACCTTGTAACAGAATTTAATGACATGGTCCATGAGTACAAGAAGTTTTCTCAGTTTTGAGGAAGTCAAAGTTGTAAAGGAGAGTCATGCTACAAAAGCTTATCTTGTAAGCTCAGACAATTTGCAGACTATTCGAAGTAAGCTAACGACTGAAAATGAGGAATTGACGGGGAGGTCTCAGGAGATGATGAATTAAAATCAGAGCTTAGCTGAAATTATAAGCTCCTGGACCAAGTCATCTGCTTCTTTACAAAAATTGCAAGGTTCTACGAAGCCATCTGGTGATAAATCCGGATTTGCTATGAAAGCGATGAAAACAATAGTGTAGAGACATGTACTCACCCAAAGAAAGATAGGCCTAAGCTTCAAACAATTAAATTCGTAAAATCCAGCATGGGACAACCTGAATAGGTCAAATCTGATGAGTCACAGATTGAAGTTAAACCTCAGATCTGGAAAGGTAGATAACGGGTGGGGTAGGGTATACTGCTCCTGAAAATCCAAGAGAGAGCTGGCTAAGGAAACTTTTAGACAGATTAGGGGTCCTCCCAAATCTGGTGGTAGAAAGCCTAGACAACTCTCGCATGCTTTTACGAAGGAAAGGCAGTACAGGTCCAAGTATCATAAGCCCAGATCTCAGGGCAAATATACTACACATCAGACGCATTTCATATCACAACGCACACACAGATGACATAAATATCTGGATGCACACACTGGTAGATATGTTAGAATTATCCTAGTGTTTGTCCCGAAGGGTCTAATCAAACTTGGACTTGTCAGGCCCGGTGCTCTAAATCAGAGATTAATCAATTACCGCAAAATATGGAAGCTTAAAATGTGGATTAAAAATTTTCTTTTTTGGCCTGAATAGAAAATACAATTCAAAATACAGTCCTACTCAAAGTATAGATTTTTAACTCAAAATCTACACAACAAAATCAATACCAGAAATGTATACAAATATCTCAACAAATAAAAATCTTCAATACAACATTCACGCAGGGCATCCCCTGGTAAACTGACTTATACAATATACATAACTAGGGACTCAAAATGGGGCTCTACTAGCTAACCCATCACTCATTCCAGCCAATTTACCCGAAGAACCTGCAAAGGCCAAACAAAAGACCAAAGCAGCCCCCAAAAGGGAAAAACAACGAGGAGCACTCATAAAACAACAATCAGATAAGACATGCAATATCTAAAGACGTGCAAAGCATGAAGGGTACAACGAAGATTCATATGCTGTCTCATGTTCAAGACAGACTCAACTTTGAAAAATCAAATCATAAATCAGTGGCCACATCGCAGGTGATAGGTCGGGAGCTACCCAGCTGTCTCACGTGCAGTACCAACAGCACAAAGTCTCAAAGCTCAACCCAAATGTTGCCATTCAGCTTACTGAGGGTTGGAGCTACCCAAGTGAACCTCAGGGCAGACACAAATCTCGTAACGAGGAGTCGAAGGTACGGGAACTACCCGACACCCTTCATTTCATTTTAAAAAATCAGCATGCTGGCACTACCCATCCTCGGATAAAATCAGGTATCAAAGAACATTCAATAATAATGCATAAGCAAATAAGAGAATCATCATATCAAGAACGGCTAAGCAGACTCAGCTTACAGCTAGCACACAGTCAATTCATGCTGGAAATATTCTCATTCTGATGTCAAAGCTATTAAAATAAGCTCAATCCGTACCTTATACTAATCTTGGTACAATACCTCAACACAATTACAACTAGTAGAACACACACTCTGGTCTGCTCAACTCTTGGCCAATAGCTCAAGGCCAACAGATTACGGAAAAAACCACAAGAAAGGATATAATTTGCCAAGATATCTAAGAAGTCAGCTCTGTTTAAGCTTACACGGCTCACGCCCTAAAGAGTCGTAGCTCAGAACAACTACGTCTAACCAACATAGCCCTATCCAGCTCAAAGATAAATGCTAGGAATAGAAACTAATGCTAACAGAACACGGCTACCTGAACCTGAGCTCAATTCGGTCACAAATCATGAAACCTAGCTCACACAGTTCCTCAGTAATTCATTCATCCGGTCTCCTCCCAACTCCAAACTAGTACAAGAACTTTGGCCTCGAAGAAGGGTTTTCAATCAAGGTACCCTCACTCAAATCTGACCGGCCAATCTCTGGCTATCTGGGGAACCTTAGGTCGGGTAAACAGTAACCACGAGGGTTTGGATAATATCTGTCGGGGTAGTCGGAAAAATATAAGGAGAAGTGTTGTTATAAAATAACTAAGTGTTGGTCAACACTTATATACACGCTCCCATCTTATAGCTATAGTAAAGTGAAACCAGCAAGGACCTATCCAGTGGTCCAGCTTAGGCACACAGACACAAAACCAGCTCTCGATCCAAAACAGACCATCTAGGAGCATCCAGCACATCTCTAAGCTGGATCCAGCTCGCACATACATAAGGAATCTCAAAGCTGTTCACCTCTAAGATGGTGTCCCAAAACCAGCTCGTGGCAGAACTCAAACAAGCACAATAAATCATTCCAGCTCAAAGCTATACTCTCCTCAGACCAGCTTGCATCTGATCTGATCTAAGACAAACCCGAAGGTTACCAACAGCTTCCACCAACTCTCCTAAGTTGATCGCTAAACAGTTCATAGGATTAAAATCCAGCTTAACGCTCAACTTGCTGTCCAGCTCGGAACTAATTTGCCCAACCAGCTCACACAAAAACTAGTCTTGGTTCAATATCAAAATCCACCAGCATACCTCTAAGCTAGTACCGTATCACAATGTACTTGCTCGCACTTCATCTGTCCAGCTTATCTATTAACTCAAATCAATGTACAATAAGGTACAAAAAACCAGTTCGTAGAAACCTTAGACCAGCTCGCAACAAAGCTGATCCCTTCACCAGTAGCTCACCAAGCTGAAAGGTCTCTTATTGGTTAATCATTACTCCGATATAATTAACCCGTTAATTACCAACTTATAATTTCCATTCCTCACATTCTCCCCAACTAGAAATGTATTTCTTCCTCAAACTTAAACCACAACTTCTGGAAAGAGCTGAAAGAATACCAGAAAACCATCCAAAACTGAAATATGCAGCAATCAAGCATTCCTCAATGCTCTCCAAGAAGCCACTAAACAAGAGTACAAAATAACTCAAAACATCAGTTAGTAAGCAAAATATTACATGAGTCAATACTGCGCATACTCAAACAGATAAGGCCTCTCCTGTCTCATCCTATCTTCCACTTCCCAGGTAGCCTCTTCTCTACCATGCTTGCTCCACTTAACCATTACCAACGTAATGGTCTTGTTTCTCAATTGTTTCTCTTTCCTATCTAGAATCTGCACTAGATATTCAACATAGCTCAAAGTTTGATCTAGCTCAACTTCATCGATCCTTAACACATGGGAAGGATCCGACTCATATTTTCTCAACATTGACACATGGAACGCATAATGCATCATTGATAACTCAGAAGGCAACTGTAAACGATACGCAAAGGATCCAATCCTTTCGAAAATCTCAAACGGTCCAATGAATCTAGGAGCTAACTTACCCTTGGGCCTAAATCTAATCATGCTCTTGAAATTAGAAACTTGCAAAAACACTCGATCGCAAACTTTAAACTTCAAAGGCCTATGCCTCTTGTTAGCATATCTAGATTGACGATCTTGTGCAACCTTCATTCTACTCCGAATCAGCTCAATCCGATCCTTCATATGCTGCACAAATTCAGGGGTATACACCTGTATTACTCCAACTTCTTCCCAACAAATCAGTGATCTGCACTTCCTACCATAAAAAACATTGAATGGTGCCATCCCGATAGTTACTTGGTAGCTGTTATTATACGAAAACTCCACAAGGGATAAATAATCCTGCCAGCCACCACTAAATCCATAACAACATCTCGCATAATGTCCTCCAAAGTCTGTATGGTCCTCTCGAATTGGCCATTTGTCTGAGAGTGACATGTGGTACTCATAGCCAATCTCGATCCTGTTGCTGCCTGTAAACTCTTCCGAATCTGGAATTAAATATAGGATCTCTATCAGACACTACCGATACCGGCGCTACATGCAAACTAACCACATGGTCAATGTACAGCCTCGCCATTTTCTTCATAGAACACCTTACATCATGGGGAATGAAGTGGCAGACTTAGAAAGTCTATCAATCACCACCAAAATCGCCTCACATCCCCTGTTCGATCGAGGTAAATGGGTCACAAAATCCATTGCAACGTGCTACCAATTCCATTGAGGCACCCCTAACTTTGCAGCAATCCTCCAGGTCACATCCTATCGGCCTTGACCTACTGGAAATTCAAGAATTGTGCTACAAATCCCGAAATATCATTCCTCATGACTTCCCAGCAATAATGAGACTCCAGGCATAGTACATCTTCTTCTTGCCCGGATGTACAGTGTAGTGACTACAATGGGCCTCGTTCAAGATAGTTTCTTTCAGGTCTATCAAATTCTGAATCAATAATCTACCATGAAATCTCAGACATACATCAGGAGCAACTGTAAAATCATCAGACTGACTATTATGGGCTTTCATCCTTAAGGGTTAGTCCTCCGTGATGCTATAATGTCTGCTACAATCTGTGGTTCAACCTGAAAAGAAGAAACTAAAAATACTTATCATTCGGCCGAAAACGCCATCCAAAAGTCCTTATATGCTCATGGACTTTTGATATACTCAACAACGTTATCATAGCTGGCTGAGCCTTCTTACTCAAGGCATCTGACACTAAGTTCATTCACCCAGGATGATACTGAATCTCACAATCAAAATCCTTGAGCAATCCCATACAACGACGCTGGATCATGTTAAAATCTGATAGAGTGAAGATATACTTCAAGCTCTTGTGGTCGGTGTACACCATGAATTGCTCACCATACAGATAGTGACACCAAATCTTCGGAGCACAAACAATGGCTACTAGCTCCAAATCATGAACGGGGTATCTGGTCACGTGGGGTTTCAACTGTTGAGATGAGTAAGATATCGTTTGCCTATTCTACATCAACACACAACCCAAACCACTCAGAGAAGCATCGGAGCATACTACAAATGTGAGACCTAAAAAATTAGTGAATTAATTAAGTTAATTTATCGGATTTTGTATCGACCAAATCTGGCCTGAACTGATCTGGGATGGATCGGATTTGAGCTTATATGCTTGGTGAGCGTATCGGATCAGTATAAGTCCTTGAAACAGCTCTGGACTGTTGGAGAGTTCAGCGTAGTAGCAATCAGATTTGAGAACTGGTCAGCGTTGGTTGGTTGTAATCGGTGCTAGTGGTGAAATCTGGTTGTCGCGAGATATTCTAGATTCGCTAACTTAGATATTATGAGCGCGTGTTGAAACATCGTCATTTGGTAGAAACCAGATCTGAGATGCACAGATGGTTAACGCTGTGTGAATCGGCCTGGTTCGAGGGTTTAACATGGACCGATATGGTTCGTGTTTTTGGTGTAGACCGGTGCGGGTTATGGTGTTCAGATTTGATCGGGTCTCGTGAGTGTGATCTGAGTGTTCTGGCTTAGAGCGATGCGACGCCGTCTCAGCGATAACATATTTGGTGTTACCGAGATGACGTGTATCGTTGGGAGAGCGGACTTCTATGTGACGTCATTTGGATGAGTCCCAAATCTGTTTTGGCGTAAGGTCCAGATCTGGAGTGGTACTCAGATCTGAGCTTGTATCACCTTTGAGCCTTGATATTGTCGGTGGCTACTGTTCACAATATTTGAGCAGATTTAAGTTATTTAATGTAGGAATTTGACCATTCGATCGTGATATCTTCCTCAACACTTAGAATTATTTCCCATAACCTTACTCTGTCGCAATACCCTAGTTAATGTTCATCGAACCTTATCTTCTCCGATTCCCGGCGGTAGACGGCGTAGCTTGGAGCAAGGGTGGTAGAGTTGGACTCCTCTTGCCAAAACCGTTCTTTCTATACCTCTTTCGAATACTTGGGTTAGCTCGAAGAGGATCGCGAAGGAAGCTACCCTATGTAGTCTGTTAGCATTTCGACAGATTGGTTCTTCCGTTCAGGTTTCATATTTGAGTTGCTTGGGACATTGTTGTGGTAATTGTAGCTCAGAAAAATAAGGTACGGATTTGAGCGTGTTGTACAGCTTTGGGATAGGCATGGATATATGTGTATGTTTGCTGGTATGTTGTGCAGTGTATGCTACTCTGTTCATTGTTGCAAGCTGTTGCATTTGCATACACGCATTTCATTTTGAGCTCAGATCTTGTTAGCCGTTCCTTTTTTTGTTGATCTGTTAGTACCAGGATGCTTGTTTTGAGGACGAGCGGCAATAACGTGCTACTCATCTCCCTTCTGGGTTGTTGTTAGCCTCTATGAGCCGAGTGAATAGCTACCACATCTCATGAGTGAGGCAACATTAGGTTGAGTGATCTGTTATGCATCTGGTGTTGTGTGTTGGGACGAGTGGATAGATACCATGCTCTCACACACATCGTGGCCACTGTCTTCCATTCGATTGATATCAGTTGTTGAGTTGTGCTTGAGTTCCTTTGGCTCCCTGCTTCGATTGTAGCTTGCTACTGTTCTCATGCATAGCACGTGCATCTATATCTATTGCTATCTTTATGCTGTGTTATGTTGCTCTCCGTACTGGGGTTTGACCCATGTACCTCTGGGGCTTATTGTGTTGTTTTCCTGTGTGTTGTTAAGGTTACCATGGTTTCTCATCTGGTCATGGATATGGCGCAGCTGGTGGTGCCCCAGGAGGTGGATAGAGTTTCCCAGTTATGTATATTATTAGTTATATTAGGCAGTAGAGCAGTCTCCGGGGAATGCCCCCTGAGGATGTGATGTTCTATTGCTGATTTAATATTTATGTTTATTGGGAGTCACTCTATGCTTGTGTGGAAGTTGGTTTTCAGTTGTTGTAAAACCAATATTTTGAGTTTCATTGTATTTTTAAATTATGTTTTCTAAGTCAGGCCAAAGCGAAAAATTTTAACCACTTTGAAATGCTTCCGCGATTGTTTATTGTGTGGTTTAACTCTGTGTTGTGCACCGGGCCTGACATTTTTGGATCAGAGCTTAAGCTGGGATAAGTTCGATTATTTTGATCACACTTGAGTCTAGGCACAGTGTTGCTTTTTGCGTGTGCTTGACTATGTGATATACTTGTGATATTTCTCTGTGACCTTACCCTCTTAGGATTTGCGTTGATGCCGCCTAGACGTAGGGGTAGAGCTATAGGGCGATTTCCGATAGAATCCGAAGGTCAAATGAGGAGATGCAGCATCGTGCCCCCCGTAGGCACGCTCGTTAGGTTGAGGAGGAGGTAGATGAGCTGGAAGCCCGTGTGGAAAACATGGAACTTGTTATGTCGAGGTTTCAGCGAATGAACCCTCAGACGTTTAATTGTTATGAGCCTAGTTCTGATGCTAAGTCCTGGTTGCAGCACATTACCGGACTGTTTGATCGTGTGAGGTACGATGATGAGCGTAGGTTGAGTTTAGCTACGTTCCAGTTGAGGAGGAACGCTGAGCGTTGGTGGAGAGGTGCTTCGCGAGCTCTCGAGGAGACTGCTGTAGGGATTACGTGGAACGGTTTCTGTACGGCCTTCCGACAGGAGTACGTCCCAGAGTACTATGTTAACGCCAGGGAGCGTGAGTTTGATAACTTGGTCAAGGGAACCATGTATGTGGGAGAGTATGCCCGAAGGTTTTCCTCACACCTTTCTTATGTTCCGCATGTGTCTGGCCGCGAGAGGGCGAAGAGGAACAATTTCTTGAAAGGATTTAATGAGGATCTCTACTCTTTGGTGTTGGCGAGTTCACCGACTAGTTATGAGGATGCGGTGGACAAGGCTATGGATATCAAGGAAGGATTGCAGAACCGTAGGTCTCGTGTTAGGCCGCAAGTTGTTCAAGGTAACATTCCCAAGTGTCTCAGTCATCCCAGCCACCTCAGCAGGCAGCCCAACAGCCTGGACACCACAGGTTTAGGCCTCATGGTCGTCAGTTTAAGAAGAAGTCGGGTTCTAGTTCTTCTGGTTCGGGCAGTTCGAGCAGCAGTTCTGTGGTTATATGGAGGTAAGAATCCTTCGATGCAGTGTGTTGGAGTTCCGGGTTCTTGTAACAATTGGGGCATTATGGACAATTCGCACGAGCGTGTCCTTTGGCTGGATCTCAGTACACTGCTGCCCCACCGCAGGGTCGACAGGAGGATCTTCTATGGGTCTTTCTTTCCCTGTTATGCAGCAGAGAGTGGGAGAGACTCAGTATAGGCCGTTCCAGGAGCCTGGTCCTTCGTGTTTTGGACAGTCTTCTCAGCCACATTTCTCTGGACCCCAACAAGCCCAAGTGAATGCCATGACGAGGGAGCAAGTAGAGGGCATGCCAGGAGGAGTGATCACAGGTACTTGATTTGTTTATGATTTTACTTCAACGTGTATTGCACTATGTGTTTTACTTGCCTATGTTGAGGAAGTATGAGTCAGATCCTTCGCATGTGCTAATAACTGACGAGGTGGAGCTAGATAGAACGTTGAGTTATGTTTAGTATCACTTGCAGATCCTGGACAGGAAGGAGAAGGAGCTCAGGAACAAGACCATTCCTTTGGTGATGGTCCAGTGGAGCAAACATGGTAGGGAAGAAGCTACGTGGGATTTGGAGAGAAAAGCCTTTGATCTCTGCTATGTAGATGTTTGGCCTATAGTCGTTGGAGAAAGCAAGGTTCATGATATATGCGTTGGAAGCATCTTTGACGTCGTGTGTGGAGCTTAGTGACATCCCCGTTGTTCGCAATTTCCATGATGTGTTTCCCGAGGAGATTCCTGGTTTTTCTCCGAGGAGGGAGATTTACTTTAGCATTGAGTTAGTACCTGGTACAACTCCTATTTCGGGAGTCCCGTATCGTTTAGCACCAGCCGAGTTGAGGTAGCTTAAGGTACAGCTTAGTGATTTGTTGGAGAAGGGCTTTATTAGACCAAGTATGTCATCGTGGGGAGCTCCTATTCTGTTTGTTAAGAATAAGGATGGTTCGATGAGGATGTGCATCGACTTCCGGCAACTGAATAAGGCTACTGTGAAGAATAAGTACCCTTTGCCGAGGATCGACGATTTGTTTGACCAGCTTTAGGGTTCAGCTGTGTATTCGATGATAGATCTGCGTTACCTTTAGTTGCGTATTCGAGAGGAAGATATTGCGAAAACTGCGTTTCGCACGAGTTACGGGCATATGAGTTCTTGGTTATGCCTTTTGGATTGACTAATGCCCCTGCAGTTTTCATGGACCTGATGAATCGAGTCTTTCGTGAGTTCATCGATCAGTTTGTGATTGTGTTTATCGATGATATTTTGGTGTATTCGAAGACTCTGATGCATCATAAAGATCATTTGAGGTTAGTTCTTCAGACGCTTCAAAAATCGTAATTGTATGCTAAATTCTCCAAGTGCGAGTTTTCGTTGGACAAAGTAGTGTTTCTGGGTCATGTCATTTCAATGCAAGGTATATCTGTTGATCCCAGTAAGGTGGAGCCTGTTGTGAACTTGGAACATCACAAGAGTGTTTCTGAGATTCTTAGCTTTATGGGATTGGCTAGCTATTAGCGTTGCTTCATTGAGGGATTCTCTAGTATAGCTAAGCCTATGACGCAGTTGACCCAGAAAGACGAGATTTTTTTGGACGGAACAATGTGAGAATAGTTTTCAATTGCTCAAAGAGAAGCTAACTACAACGCCAGTGTTAGCTTTTCCTTCAGGTTCGGGTGGTTTTGTGGTTTGTTTGGATGCTTCTCTTAATGGATTGGGTTGCGTGTTGATGCAGAATGGTCTAGTCATTACGTATGCTTCTCATCAGTTGAAACCGCATGAGACTCGATACCCAGTTCATGATTTGGAATTGGCACCCGTGGTTTTTGCCTTGAAGATTTGGCGCCACTATCTGTTTTGTGAGCAGTTTGTGGTGTACACCGACCACAAGATTCTTCAGTATCTTTTCTCCCAGTTAGATTTGAACATGAGACAGCGTAGATGGATGGAGCTGCTTAAGGATTTTGATTCTGAGATCTAGTACCAACCTGGGAAGGTAAATGTAGTTGCTGATGCATTGAGCAGGAAGGCTCAAGTGTCGATGCTTGCATCGTTGCATATTTCGAAGGTTCATGAGCATCTGAGCGCTACTGGTTAGCATTTCTACCCAGGTGAGGATTATGTTGTGGTGTCTTATTTTCAAGTTGAGCCACAGATTGTTGCGAACATTAGAGCAGCTCAGAGAACAGATCCATATATCCATGAGCTGAAGTTGAAGGCTCGAGATGGACAGCTGGAGGATTACTCTGTCTCATCTGATGGATGTTTGAAGTTTCATGGCAGGTTGGTAGTGCAAAATCTGATTGATTTGAAGGAGGAAATCTTTAGAGAAGCTCACTGTAGTAGACATAGTGTCCATCCTGGTGCAAGGAAGATGTACCATGCCTTGAAGCCGCACTTCTGGTGGGCAGGTTTGAAGAGCGATGTTGCTAATTTTGTAGCCCGTTGTCTGAAATGTCAGCAAGTTAAAGTAGAAAGGATGAGACCTGGTGGTTTATTGCAGAGTTTAGAGGTGCCACAATGAAATTGGGAGCATATAGAGATGGATTTTTTTACCCATTTGCCTCGTTCCAGCCGAGGGTGTGATTCTATTTGGGTAGTTGCTGATAGACTTTCGAAGTCAGCTCACTTTATTCCCTACAATATGACGTATTCTTTGAAGAAAATGGCAAAGCTGTACATAGATATCGTGGTGTGATTTCATGGAGTACCTGTGACCATTGTTTCAGATCGGGATCCAAGGTTTACTTCAAGATTTTTGATGAGTTTGCAAACAGCTTTGGGCACCAGATTGGCTATGAGTACTGGGTATCTTCCCCAAACCAATGGCCAATCTGAGAGAACTATCCAGACCTTGGAGGATATGTTGCGAGCTGTTTTTATGGATTTCAGTGGTATCAGGAAAGATTCGTTGTCTTTGGTTGAGTTTTCGTATAATAACAGCTACCAGGTAACGATTGGAATGACACCTTTTGAAGCATTGTATGGTAGGAAGTGCAGATCGCCGATCTGTTGGGAAGAAGTGGGGAGAAGCAGCTGTCTTCTCCGGAATTTGTGCAGCAGATGAGAGATCAAGTTGATATGATTAGAAAACGTATTAAAGATGCACAAGATCGCCAAGCTAGCCATGCAAACAGAAGGCGTCGGCCTTTAGAATTTCAGGTTGGTGATCTAGTGTTCTTGAAAGTTTCTCATTTTAGAAGTGTGATGAGATTTGGTCTCAAGGGAAAATTAGCTCCTCGTTATGTTGGACCATACGAGATTGTTGAGAGGATCGGACCTTTGGCTTATGGTTTGTTGTTGCCACCAGATTTGTCCTCATTGCACTATGTGTTTTACTTGCATATGTTGAGGAAGTATGAGTCAGATCCTTCGCATGTGCTAAGAACTGACGAGGTGGAGCTAGATAGAACGTTGAGTTATGTTGAGTATCACTTGCAGATCCTGGACAGGAAGGAGAAGGAGCTCAGGAACAAGACCATTAATTTGGTGATGGTCCAGTGGAGCAAACATGGTAGGGAAGAAGCTACGTGGGATTTGGAGAGAAAATGCAACGTGAATGGCCACATCTGTTTGTATAGATCTTTGCATAGACTCCAGTAGCAAGTTTGCTTGTTGTGGTTTTCCAGTTATCTTTAAATCTTGGGTATTGTTGAGGTTTTTGTCCAGTTCTGGAGTCACTATTTGATTTCGAGGATGAAATCTTATTTTCAGTGGGGGAGAAATGTGAGACCCAAAAGATTAGTGGATTAATTAAGTTAACTAATCGGATTTTGTATAGACCAGATCTGGCATGAACAGATCTGGGATGGATCAACTTTGAGCTTGTATGCTTGGTGGGCGTATCAGGTCAGTATAAGTACTTGAAACAGCTCTGGACCGTTGAAGAGTTCAGCGGAGTAGCAATCAGATTTGAGAACTGGTCAGCGCTGGTTGGTTGTAATTGGTGCTAGTGGTGAAATCTGGTTGTCGCGAGATATTCTGGATTCGCTAAGTTAGATATTATGAGCGGGTGTTGAAATGTCGTCGTTTGGTTGAAACCAGATCTGAGATGCGCAGATGGTTAACGCTGTGTGAACCAGCCTGGTTCGAGGGTTTAATGTATACCGATCCGGTTCATGTTTTTGGTGTATACCGATGAGGGTTACGGTGTTTAGATTTGATTGAGTCTCGTGAGTGAGATCTGAGTGTTCTGGATTAGAGCGATGCGACGCCGTTAACAGATTTGGTGTTAGCAAGATGACGTGTATCGTTGGGAGAGCGGACTTTTGTGCGACGTCGTTTGGATGAGTCCCAAATCTGTTTTGGCGAAAGGTCTAGATCTAGAGTGGTACTCAGATCTGAGTTGGTATCAGCTTTGAGCCTCGAGATTGTCGGTGGCTACTGTTCACCAGATTTGAGCAGATTTAAGTTATTTAATCGAGGACTTTTGACCATTCGATCGCTATATCTTCTCCAACACTTAGAAATATTTCCCGTAACCTTACTCTGTCACGATATCCTAGTTACTGTTCATCGAACCTTATCTTCTCCGATTCCCGCAGTAGACGAGGTATCTTGGAGAAAGGGTGGTAGCGTTGGACTCCTCTTCCAAGACCGTTCTTTCTATACCTCGTTCGAAGACTTGGGTTAGCTTGATGAGGATCGCGAAGGAAGATACCCTGTGTAGTCTGTTAGAATTTCGACAGATTAGTTCTTCCGTTCAGGTTTCAGATTTTAGTTGCTCGGGACTTTGTTGTGGTAATTGTAGCTCAGAAAACTAAGGTACGGATTTGAGCGTGATTTACAGCTTTGGGATAGGCATGGATATATGTGTATGTCTGCTGGTATGTTGTGCAGTGTATGCTACTGTATTCGTTGTTGCAAGCTGTTGCATTTGCATACATGCATTTCATTTCGAGCTCAGATCTTGTTAGCCGTTCCTTGTTGTGCTGATCTGTTAGTACCGGGATGCTTGTTTTGAGGGCGAGCGGAAATACCGTGCTCTTAATCTCCCTGCTAGGTTGTTGTTAGCCTCTATGAGCCGAGTGGATAGCTACCACATCTCATGACTGAGGCAAAAACAGGTTTAGTGATCTATTATGAATCTGGTGCTGTGTGTTGGGACGAGTGGATAGCTACCATGCTCTCACACATCAGCCACTATCTTCCATTCGATTGATATCAGTTGTTGAGCTGTGCTTGAGTTCCTTTGGCTCCCTACTTCGGTTGTAGCCTGCTACTGTTCTCATGCATAGCACGTGCATCTATATCTGTTGCCATCTTTATGCTGTGTTATGTTGCTCTCCGTACTGGGGTTTGACCTCCTGTTCCTCTGGGGCTTGTTGTGTTGTTTGCCTGTGTGTTGTTCAGGTACCAGATTTTCTCAGCTGGTCGTGGAGATGGCGCAGCTGGTGGTGCCCCAGGAGGTGGATAGAGTGTCCCAGTTAGGTATATTATTTGTTATATTAGGCAGTAGAGCAGTCGTCGGGGAATGCCCCGTGAGGATGTGATGTTCTATTGCTGATTTAATATTTATGTTGATTGAGAGTCACTCTATGCTTGTGTGGATTTTGGTTGTTGATTTGGTTTTCAGTTGTTGTAAAACCAATATTTTGAGTATCGGTGCATTTCTAAATTATGTTTTCTAAGTCAGGCCAAAGCTAAAAATTTTAACCACTTTTAAATGCTTCCGCGATTTTTTATTTCGTGGTTTAACTCTGTGTTGTGCACCGGGCCTGACAACAAAACCTCCAGAACCCAAAGGTAAAGCCAACACAGGATCAATAGTCAACTTCTCCTTTGAGCAAAACAAAACTATACTCGAACTCATCTGTCCCTAATATATCTCCTACCTTTCTGGGTCAACTGCGTCATCGGACTGGCTATTGAAGAAAATCCCTCGATGAAACGTCTATTATAACCAGCCAAACCCAAGAAACTGCGGATCTCAGAAACATTCCTAGGTCGCTCCCAGTCAACAACGCCCTAAACCTTATTAGGATCCACCGAAATACCTTGTGCAGAAATGACATAACCCAAAAAGATCACCCTATCCAACAAAAATTAATACTTAGTGAACTTTTCATACAACTGCGAGTCCCTCAGTGTCTGCAACACTAATATCAAATGCTTCTTATGCTCTCTTCTGCTCCTCGAGTACACAAGAATGTCATCGATGAAGACAATCACGAAGCGATCAATATACTCACTAAAGAAGTGGTTCATTAAGTCCATGAAGACAGCAGGGGCATCCGTGAATCCAAACGGCATCACAAGAAACTCATAATTCCTGTATCAATTCTGAAACGCCTTCGTAGATACATTAGTGTCTCTAATCCGCAACTGATGATAACTAGATCACAGATCAATCTTGGAGTATACTGCTGAACCCTGCAGCTGATGAACATATCATCAATCCTCGGTATGGGGTACTTATTCTTCACTACCGCTTTGTTTAGCTGCCGAAAGTCAACACACATTCTCATGGATCCATCCTTATTCTTCACAAATATAAGAAAAGATCCCCAAGGCGGCATACTTGTCCTAATGAAACCCTTCTCAAAAAGATCTTGCAACTGGTCCTTAAGTTCCCTTCGCTCAGCTGGTGCCAACTGATATGGAGCTCTAGAAAATCGGGGCAGTCCCTTGCACCAACTCAATGCTAAAATCAATCTCCCTTATTGGAGGAAAGCCAGGAATCTCATCCGAAAAAACATCTGGGAACTCTCGGAAAATCAGAATGTCACTCAATTCTAGTCGCAACTCAGAGGTTACATTGAGGCCATAAATCATGAACCCTGAGTTCTCCATTGATAACAGACTAAACAACTCCATGGCTGACACCAGTGGAATCTTATCAGATATCTACATCGTGATTTCAAGTCTTAACCTCACCGCTTCATGGAAACAATCAACCGTAGCTCTATAACTGGACAACACATTCATACCCAAGATATAGTCAAAAACTCTAATCTCCAAAGTAATCAAACTTGCCACCGCCACATTCTGATCAACCCTAACCACGCAATCCAAGACTATCTCATGGGACAGTAATCTCACACCGACAGGGGTGGAAACAAATACAACATGACACAATGGGGTAGAACTCAACCCACACTCATACACGAACATATCAGATATGAAATAGTGATGCTCCAGTATCAAACAAAACTTGGGAAGGAAAGTCAAAGATAGAGCAAGTACCTGCGATAATTCCTCCAGGAATATCATCATCTTGCTCCCAATTCACCTGAGCTTGCTGAGGTCCCGAAAATTGGGTTCTATAACATTGTATGGTAGGAAGTGCAGATCGCCAATCTGTTGGGAAGAAGTGGGGGAGAAGCAGCTGTCTTCTCCAGAATTTGTGCAACAGATGAGAGATCAGGTAGATCTGATTCGACAGCGTGTGAAAGCTGCACAAGATCGCCAAGCAAGCTATGGAAATCGCAGGCGCAGACCTTTAGAATTTCAGCTTGGAGATCTGGTTTTCTTGAAGTTTCTCCTTTCAGAAGCGTTATGAGATTTGGTCTCAAGGGAAAATTATCTCCTCGTTATGTTTGACCTTATGAGATTGTGGAGAGGATCGATCCTTTGGCTTATCGCTTGTTACTGCCGCCAGATCTGTCCTCATTGCATGATGTGTTTCATGTATCTATATTGAGGAAGTATGATCCAGATCCTTCTCATGTATTGCGAACTGACGAGGTGGAGCTTGATCGAACGCTGAGCTATGTTGAATATCCTTTGCATATTTTAGACAGGAAGGAGAAACAGCTCAGGCACAAGACCATTCCCTTGGTGATGGTCCAGTGGAGCAAACGTGGTAGGTAAGAAGCTACGTGGGATTTAGAGGAGAAAATGCAGAGTGATTGCCCTAATCTGTTTGAGTAAGATTTTGCGTTAACTCCAGTAGCTAGTTTTCTTGTTGTTGTTTTCCAGTATCTTGAACTCTTGGTTAGTATCCTCTTGTTGTGTGTTAGAGGTTGCTGTTTGTTTTGTGCATATCATGTTTCCCAGTGTTGGTTGTTTTGTTGAGTTTTGTTCAGTTCTGGAGTTTTTCTTTGATTTCGAGGACGAAATCTTATTTTCAGTGGGGGAGAGATGTGAGACCGGAAAGATTATTGGATTAATTGAGTTAATTAATTGGGTTTTTGGATAGACCATATTTGGCATGAGTAGATCTAGGATGGATCAGCTTTGAGCTGGTATTCTTGGTGAGCATATCGCGTTTCTCTGTATAATTGTGTTTAGAACAGCTCTGGACAGTTGTAGAGTTTTGCATAGTAGTAGTTAGATTTGGAGTGTTGAGAAGTTCTGGTTTGTGACTTCGGCTTCAGCGCTGGTTGAGTGTATGTTAAGATAGAGGTCAAATCTGGTTGTCGCAAAGTATTCTTGAGTTCGCTAATTGATAACCTGCACGGGAAGCGAAACGTCGTCGTTTGGGAGATACCGGATTTTAGATTCGTAAGTTGTTAGCGCTGTGTGAACCGTATTAGTTTGAGGGTCTGGTGTGGACCGGTTTCGGGTTTTGCTAGATCGGAAGACAGTGCGATGTCGTTTTGAGTTAGCAGTAGATGCTGGTCAGTGTTAGAGACAGATCTGGTCATCCAGATGAGTGGCGATGCGGCGCCGTTTAGCGATAGCATATTTGGTGTTAGCGGGATGACGTGTCCAGGGGAATAATGGTGTGAGACCCGAAAGTTTAGAAATATTAATTGAGTTAATTAATTGGGGTGAGTATAGACCAGATTTGGCTTGAACAGATCTCGGATGAGCCAGCTTTGAGTTGGTATGCATGGCATAGTTATCGGGTCCGTATAAGTCCTTGAAACAGATCTGGAGAGTTGGAGAATTTCCACGGGAACTGGTCAGATGTGAGTGTTGGTCAGTGCTGGGTGATCGTGCTCAGTTGTGGTGATGGAATCTGGTATCTCATGCGTTCTGAGGTGAGCCAGCGTGATTGCTGTGGCGAGTAGCTAAACTACATCGTTTGGATTAATTGGAACGATAGCGTTTGGTTTAGCGGGCGAGATTTCAGATTTGAGTAGCGTTGGTCTCCGATTTCGGTAGGATCTGAGTGTTGCGACGCGTTTAGTATTTCAGATTTGAGTAGCGGGTGACGTGTCCAGATGCGACAATAGATTTAGTGCGACATCGTTTAAGCAAGTCAGGATCTGTTTTGACGTAGAGCCAGATCTGATGTGGGTTTCAGATCCGAGTGGGAAATTAGTTTGAGGCTTAAGTGTCGGTGGATTCTGTTCTTCATATTTGAGCAGATTTGACCTGTAAATAGAGGCCTTTGCCTTCGTTCTTTCTTATTCAGCTTCGACACTTAGAATATTTCCCGAAAGCGAATCCTATCGCGATACCCTAGCTACTGTTCACTGAACCTTATCTTCTCCGATTACCTGTGGTAGGAAGCTCCGATTGAAGTATGAGTGGTAGCGCTGGAATCCTCTTGCTAAGACGCTTCGTTTGGTACAGCTTTTGGAAGCTTGCGTGAAGATGTAGAGGTTTGCGAACACATTTCCGTTCTGTACTCTGTTAGCATAAGCGTGGCTTTGCTTCTGCCATTCAGGTAGTTCGTTGGGTAAGTGTTAAGATCCTACCTTGTGCTTAGCTTAGAGCTTTCTGTTGTGTTAGAAGGGTAGGACAGATTTGGTTGAGCTCGTAGCTCCCAATTTGTAGCTTCTGTGCTACTGTCCCTGAGCTAGTATCTGTGTTTGGCTTAGCAGGTGTGAGATCTATGTTGCTCGGGATTGCTTTTTGGTAATTGTAGCTCAGGAGACTTGAGGTACGGATGTGAGCTTGTTTTACAGCTTTGGATTGAGCATGAGTGATTATGCGTGCTGCTGTGTATGACTTGCATCGTTGTACATGTTCCGTAGCATACACGCATTTATCATATTGAGCTCAGATCTGTTTAAGCCGTGCCTTGTTATCTTGATCTGTGCGTACCAATATGCTTGTTTAGAGGCCGAGCGGGTAATTCCCGTCATCCTCATCTCCCTGCTGGGATCTGTTAGCCACTATGAGCGGAGTGGGTAGCTCCCACACCTCATGAGTTGGGCAACAGCAGGTTGAGCTGTGTTTTGCATCTGGTGCCGTGTGTGGAGAGGAGTGGGTAGCTCCCATATACTCAGACACCCCGTGGCCACTGTTGTTCAGTTGATCTGATTCATTTGTTGAGCAGCTGTTGAGATCCTTTGGCTCCCTGCTTTTGGTTGTAGCCTTATTCTCATGCATAACATTTGCATATTGCTTGTTTCTTTTCATTAGCTGTTTTATGTTGCTCTCCGTACTGGGGTTTGACCCCGTGTCCCACTGGGGCTGGTGTTGTTGCCTGTGTGTATTGTTCACTTAGCAGGTGTGAGATCTATGTTGCTCGGGATTGCTTTGTGGTAATTGTAGCTCAGGAGACTTGAGGTACGGATGTGAGCTTGTTTTACAGCTTTGGATTGAGCATGAGTGATTATGCGTGCTGCTGTGTATGACTTGCATCGTTGTACATGTTCCGTATTGGACATTTTATCTGTTGCATACACGCATTTATCATATTGAGCTCAGATCTGTTTAAGCCGTGCCTTGTTATCTTGATCTGTGCGTACCAAGATGCTTGTTTAGAGGCCGAGCGGGTAATTCCCGTCATCCTCATCTCCCTGTTGGGATCTGTTAGCCACTATGAGCGGAGTGGGTAGCTCCCACACCTCATGAGTTGGGCAACAGCAGGTTGAGCTGTGTTTTGCATCTGGTGCCGTGTGTGGGGACGAGTGGGTAGCTCCCATATACTCAGACACCCCGTGGCCACTGTTGTTCAGTTGATCTGATTCGTTTGTTGAGCAGCTGTTGAGATCCTTTGGCTCCCTGCTTTCGGTTTTAGCCTTATTCTCATGCATAACATTTGCGTATTGCTTGTTTCTTTTCATAGCTGTTTTATGTTGCTCTCCGTACTTGGGTTTGACCCTGTGTCCCACTGGGGCTGGTGTTGTTTCTTGTGTGTATTGTTTAGGTTTCCCAGGTTACTCAGCTGGTCGTGGAGTTGACCCAGCTGGAGGTGCCCCAGGAGGTGGTTAGAGTGTCCCAGTTAGCGTATAGCATATATATATCAATACTGTTAGCCGAGGTATGCCCTGTGCTTTATTGTATTCAGTTGGAGTGTTGCTGATCTGTGCTTGATGCATGCTGTACTGTTGTACTGTGGCTTTTAGCCTTGTGTACTTTGTAAACTGGAATATTTTGAGTACTGCAGTATTTTAAATTATGTTTTATCAGTCAGGCCAAAAGTGAAAATTTTAGTCACTATTTTAAATGCTTCCGCTATTGTTTGCGTGGTTAAAATCTGTGTTTGTGCACGAGGCCTGACAAGTGGACTTCTGTGCGACGTCGTTTTGAAGGAAGTTCAAATCTGTTTTAGCGTGTGGTCCAGATCTGGAGTGGTACTCAGATCTGAGTGGTTATGCTTTGAGCCAGTATTGTCGGTGTTTACTGTTCATCAGATTTGGGGAATTTAAGTTGTTATATAGAGGACATTTACCCTTAGAACGCGATATTTTTCCCCAACACTTAGAAATATTTCCCGTAACCTTAATCTGTCGCGATACCCTAGCTACTGTTCATCGAACCTTATCTTCTCCGATTGCCGACGGTAGAAGACTCAGATTGGAGCAAGAGTGGAAGCGCTGGATTCCTCTTGCCAAGGCGTTTCTTCTTATACCTCTCGCGAAGGCTTGAGTTAAGCTGGAAGAAGATCGCGAGAGGAACTACCTTGTGTAGTCTGTTAGCATTTCGACGGATTTGATTTTTCCGTTCAGGTAGTGCTTTCGAGTAAGAGCTAGATCCTCCCTTATGCTTCGTTTAGAGCTGTCTGTTGTGCTAGAAAGGTAGCGACCGCTGTAGCACAGATCTTGGCGGACAGACCTGAGTTGCAGCCACTGCCTGATCAGCAGTATGAGGAGATCAGGAAGCTTCGAGAAGAGATTGAAGGTCTTAGGAAAGAGAGGATCTCGGCACCTCCTCACCCACCTGCTCGGGAGGTGCCCTTCTCTGCCGAAGTGGTAGCTGCTGAGCTACCCCAGCACTTCAAGATTCCCAGTGTAGGAGAGTATGACGGGATGGGCGATCCCGAGGAGCACTTGTCACGATTTGAGAATGCTGCTCTCCTCCACCAGTATTCGGATCCTATCAAGTGCTGAATCTTTCTCACCACCCTGGTCCGAGCTACACAAGTGGTTCAATCTCTTGCCTACCGGAAGCATCAAGTGTTTTCAGGATTTAAGCCAGGCGTTCCTCCACCAGTTCGCCAGCAGCAAGAAACAGCCGATGACTATGCTGAATCTATTCACCATGAAGCAAATGAAACAGGAGACTCTTCATGAGTACATCAAGCGCTTCAACAAAACCATTATTGAGGTGACGTCCGCTACACCCGACTTACTAATCGGGGCTTTCACCCAGGGACTGCGAGGGGGTGATTTCTTCAAGTCACTGGTCAAGAAACCCTCGAATACGTTCGATGAGCTTCTTACCAAGGCCAAAAATATGTTAATGTGGAGAAAATACAGTCCTCGAGAAGGAGTGAGCAGGGATTACCACCTTGGGCTGGTCGAGACGCTCGAACAGAGAGATCCCAGCCAAGGCCGTCCCGACAAGAACCGCCTTTTCTCTTGGGGTATTTTACCGCTCGAACACCCTTAGGGTGAGTAAGGTTCGGGACTTGGAGATTTGTGATGAGAAAAGGTTGGTACATAGGCCTCGGGGAGTGACACGGCCCCGAGGAATCCCAGGTCAGACAAGTTCTTTGATTTCCATAAAGATTATGGTCATACCACCACGAACTGCCGACTCTTGGATCAGGAGTTAGAGCGTATCATCCAGAGCAATCCCAAGGTGCGAGCAGTGTTAGTTGAAGACAGGCCACACAGGTGGGAGAAGATGCCTCGGAGAGAGGATAGTTGACAAAACGGTGACAGGACCTCTGGTCGGGAAGCTACACCTCGGGGACAGGATCGGCACCCCTCTCAAGAAAAGCAGAGATCACCCCAGCCGCGGGGAGTTATCCATATGATTTCTGGGGGACCCATCGATGGGGATTCTAACCGGGCGAGGAAGACAGGATGGCGACAGATGGAAACCATGAGTGTAGAAAGGAAGCACTCGGGGCCCGTCATCTCATTTGGCCCCGAGGACTTTCCTATGGACGTCGAAGCACACATCGACGCTCTGGTCATCCGGGCAATGATCGCCAATTATGAAGTGGCCGGCATATTCGTGGATTCAGGAAGCTAAGTAATGTGTTTTTCAAAGGGGCCGTGGATCAGATGGACCTCGGGCAATATCACTTGGGGTCGGTGAATACACCGCTGTTCGGGTTCACGGGTCACTCTTTACAACCCTTGGGGGTCGTCCAGTTGTCTCTGTCGCTAGGATCGGGAAAGTTGAGGAAGACTAAGGTCGTCGAGTTCACTGTGGAAGACGCCCCGTCCTCCTACAACGTTATACTAGGGAGAACGGCTATGGCCGTCTTCTTGGCCGTGGCCTCGGCTCTGCACCAAAAGATGAAGTTTCCAGTGGGAGATGAGGTAGGAGAGGTGCTTGGAGATCGGAAGATGTCCAGAAAGTGCTATGTGAAAGAGGTGAGGATCGAGCATAAGACGCTCAAGGCCAGCTTCTACGCTCACCCCGAGGCCCGAGAGGATAGGATGTAAGTAGGCTCGAGATTTTCATCTTGTTATTTGCTTTTACCTTCACTTCCTCTGTGTTATTTCTCGATTGTAAACATTATATTACGGAATAAAAGAAATTTTTCTCAACTCATGGCCCCCTGTCAAGCGTCCTCGGTTTACGTTGTTGACTGAGCGTTGTTAGAACAAACAAATAAGCCCGACCAGCTCGGCACTCAAAGTCCA
>KV016263.1:71914-84534 GCA_001598015.1 Dorcoceras hygrometricum
AGGCATTCAACGTCCATTTCCTCATTGGCCACTTCTCGCGTAGCCCTTCTATGTAAGCACATCAGTCCGACCGGCTCGGCACTCAAAGTCCAGTTCCGCACTGTCCACTCCTCGCGTAGCCCTCATACATGAGTATATAAGCCCGACCAGCTCGGTACACAAGCCCAACTCTCGTTGGCACTGAGCCCAACCAGCTCGGCACTTGAAGCCCAACTATTATTGGCACTAAGCCTAGAATACAAATCCAAATCTGGTTGGCAATGAAGTTCAGCATATAAGCATACCTAGGGCAGTGCCTCCCTACATTCAAGCGAATTCTGCTATGTGAAGTTATCCCGAGGGAGTTTATTCAGTGATTTTTATATATGTGTTATATTAATTCAGAGTTGCTCGGGGTAGCTCATTTCACACTCGACGATGCTCAAAAGTAAAACTAGACAAAAGTAAGCAAGGAAGAGCTGATTTCATTAATTTGAAATATTAGTTCGGGATACATAGAGAAAATAAAGACATCAAGCTGGAGGGGCCTCTTCTTGATCTGAGCTACCTTCTTCCGGATCCTCATCGTCGGGCATATCTGCCAGTGCTTGCTCAACGTCAAGGAAAAGGGCTGGGTGTTCTTCCTCAGAGTAACCATTAGCCCTGAATTGGGATAAAAACCCATCAAAACCCTTTCCAAAGAAGACTGAGGACCTCACCGAACATAAAATCTTGAATTCTTTGGATTGCAGGAACTTTTCCTTCCCGAGATGCCAGGAGTCTTCAGCCTCGCCCTTCAACCTCTCCACCTCGGCCTGGAGAGTTTTGTTCTCCTCCTCGAAGCGCAGGGCTCGATCCTGGGATGATTGGGCTTCAGCCTGGGAGGTATCTAGATCAAGCAGCACTGATTCTTTCTCCTTGTATTTTTGAGCTCGTATCTCCTCGAGCAGTTTCATTAAGTTGTTGTGATGATCTAACATCACATCCATGGAGCGTTGGGTCCTCACGACCTCCTTCCGCGCATGGGTAAGGTGATTCGCCACCTCACCACTCCACACCAAGGCCTCCACAGAAACAAAAATTAGCGTGGACATCTGAATCAATCAGTAAGGGCTCAAGCTGTCGTATACCTGCATAAAATGAAGGCTTGCAGCCTCAAGGGATGCAATGTCGGGAACTCTCTTCACCAAGTCATAGTCTTGGTCGGGAACTAAACGTCGGTTGAAGTCTAGGGAGACAGAGCCAGAGGGCTTGTCCACAAAGGAGATAGCCGAGGTGTCCAGCAGCACGTAAGGCTCCTCAGTAGATTGCTGCTCGGGAGCCGTACCCTTCGCGCCCAGTGGTTCATTGATCGGGCTCTTAGAAATCGCTTCCCGAGTAGAATCTGTGGTCTTTCCATGATGGCGCTTCCTGCGCCTTTCTCCTCCCTCTGCCGTGGCCTTCCTCTTCCCTTTGCCCAGAGAGATGGAGGCTCTTTCCGGGTCGGCTTTTCTTTCCTTCAGAGCCTTCATCATTTCAGCCTTCGACATCCTGTCTTCTGCAAGAATAAGATACAAGATTATCAGATCAGACTTCAGAAACAATAAGGACAGTACGGGAAAAATAGCAATACCTAAATCCTCGAGCAGTAGAACCTTTTTCCCACTAAATCTAAAAAATAACAGGAGATCCTCCTCGATCAACGCCTGTGCATTAAAACACCTCCCTCACATGAGCTCTAAAAATTTAGTTAGGTCGGGTTTTTGCTCGGGATTCAATGGGGACAAAGTGTGGGCATCACCCCGCCACGACATGTCGCAACCCCAGAAGTTCTCATGGCTCGAGATACGCTAATAAAGAAGTACCTACTCATCCACCCTTTGTGGGAGCTCGGGTTACCTCCTATAAATGAAAACTCTTTCTTATTGGAAATATAAAATTTCCCAGGACCTAACTGCTTGATCTGGATCAACTGGATTAGGGTATAGGTCGAGATAGGGACGTTATGAAACTTCATGAAAATCCCCAAGGATAGCAGAGAACTAAAAGAGTTGGGGGTAAGCTGGCTAGGACTGACCTCAAGGTGACTACAGAGGCGGGTAATAAATTTAGGAATGGGGAACCTAAGACCCTCTATCTATTTGATTTATGTAA
Source organism: Dorcoceras hygrometricum (assembly GCA_001598015.1). NCBI lineage: Eukaryota > Viridiplantae > Streptophyta > Magnoliopsida > Lamiales > Gesneriaceae > Dorcoceras > Dorcoceras hygrometricum. Next base: position 74,027 of record KV016263.1, read on the forward strand.
AAGGTGTGGAAACCAGCAGGAGGGCGATGAGCTCGGGCGTGGACATGGGGGACTACCACCTCATATAGATCGGTTATCCCTGCCTTGTTCTTAATGGAAGAAACGTCCAATTCCCTAAGGGTGTAGGCCTTAAACTCATACCAGGTACAATCCTGGGCAGCTAACCTCGCCTCATCTTGGTCGATCCTAAGGATCCTAGCCCTGTGAAGCTCTGCTAAGCTCAGGGCCTCATCTTCCCTGTAACTAACCTCGGGAGGCGAGGAATGATCTATGGACTCCGCTACTCTCTTAACTAAATTACTATCAGGGGAAGACATCTTTTGCAAAAGGTGAATGAATGATAGAAACTTACGGAAGGTCGGGAGACGATAGATATAGCTCGGGTTGTGGTAGAAGCAGCTCGGGAGCGAGTGAAAATTTGGGCAAAGTTTCGACGCTGAAAAAGAGAAGTAAAGTAATAAAGGGAAAACTCTGCCTATTTATAGGAATTTCGAAGGACTTAACAACAATTAGATCTCCATCTTGGTTCCGATCACCTCGGGAACTCCAAACGACTCCTCGGGTTCCGAGCTGAAACTCATCTTGACCATCCAATTAAAATTTATAAACGGTTGAGAATAGCTTCACCCGGATTATAGTTTTTCTGAGAAAGCACAAAATTTATCTACAGTCTCGAGCTTCATCTGGGTCGTTCATGAAATATCTATCAATAGTTGGGATTCAAAGACGCATCGTCATGGTTTTCATCACCAAACGTAAGTGTCAGCTCGGGTCCCGACCTCAGTTATACATACTCCTATACTTTAATTCTTCGTCTAGGACTCACGGCGGGGAATACTCCTGATGCCCCCATAACCACCTCAGGACCCGAGGACCGAGTAGCTTACTCGAAACCCCGACGTACGACATCAAGATCGGTAGATCACCTAAGGATGCGCTTCAAGATCGGGATTTTCCCGAGGCCTCACTACCATTTCGGGAGTGTTTCCCGAGGACCATGTCTCGACGAGGGGCTTCGCGGGACACACTTTCGGGGCCCTATGGCCAGTTATTTGTGGTTGCACACATGATTGAGAAACACAATCCAGTCCCCTGTCGCTCGGCGTTCCCGATCTCCTCGACGTGGTGGTGTTTGCTCGTTGGCTGAGGTAATTGGCTATATCACATATTATTTCTTTTGTGTTAATTGAAATTTTTTCTTAACCAAATCAAATGATATTTATATATATTTCTCGAGAATATCATCTTTCCATTTTATGATATTACATAAATAGTTTGTTATAGTGTAGAGTGAGGGTCCTTTCAGTTGGTATCAGAGAAAGGTCATGGTTTGGGTAGTGCCTACAGATGACTGCAGGAAAACTCAGGGAGTCGCGCCTCGAAGTCTGTAAGTCTTAATGTTTGACCGCTTTAGTTACTAGTTTATTTTATTATTATTTGAGGTTTATTACTTCGAGGTATTTATGTGTTTATATTCTGAGACTAGATATTTGAATACTTCTATCTTCTTCGAGGCATGCTGAAATTAAGTAGTGAAATTTGTTACAAACCCCAGATGCCTCCTAGACGTCAAGCCCGCCCATCACCTCAACCTCCACCCCGTACTTCCAGTGAGGAGACTCCACTGCCACCACCACACCCACTTAGTCCAGTGAACAGGTGTTGGCGGGACTTTCTCAGATAGTGAGACAGACTGCTGGGACTTCGCAGACTTCCAGAGCGGAGATGCCGTACGAGATGTTCTATAAGATGGGAACACCGGAGTTCGTCTGTTCCACTGACCAAATGGTTTATGAGGAGTGGGTTTGATCACTGGGACCATCTTTCGGTATATGGGACTAGCTGATGCAGACAAAGTCAGCTGTGCCATTTTCCAACTGAAGGGGGATGCTTCCTTGTGGTGGGAAGGAGCAAAGAAAGCTATGGACATTGACACACTCGATTGGACTAATTTCAAGAGGATCTTGTAAAGAAGTTCGACAGAGGCTGTCACTTCTCGCCTCTGATCGCTAATGACCTAGCAGAAAAGTTGAAGCACTTTCTGGATGTCTTGAGCCCTTCTATCCGTCGAGATGTTCTTATGGCGGATCCTATAGATTACGCTGCTGCTATAAAGAGGGCCTTCAGGTCAGAGCAAACATTGAAGAAAATATGATTTGAGGCACGGATGAAGAGGGCATTTCATCAGTGTCAACAGCAAGCTCAGTTCAAAAGGCCATTCACTGGACAACAATAAGGATAAGGTTAGTATAGTTTCGCTATTATAGCTACCCCGTTAGGCGAGTTAGTAACCCACATGATTTTTAGGAGCACCAAGGCCAGCGGAAAAAGCCACTACTCTAGCAGGAAAGATGCTGAAAGAACAGGCTCCAAAGCCTGGAGATCCGACAGAGAGACCTACTTGTCCAAACTGTGGACGTAAACACGCTGGGAAGTGCTTGAAAGGAAATGTAGTTTGGCTATAAGTGCAAGTAGCCGGGGCATAGGATTTACCAGTGCCCCCAAGAAAAGCATCTTGCTACCGAAATGGTCTACGTCATGCAGGCAGAGGAGGTCGACCCCGACATCACGTTGATCACACGTAACGTCGCACTTCACCGTTAGAATTCTGAGGAATTTAGATACTATACCTGTGCTACTTAGCTATTAGGACCTGGTGATAACATTCGAATAGAACGATTAGATCCTTTGCATATGCGATCTATCGCAGGTAGAGTAATGGTTTTAGGTGTAACCATCCGTGCGATAGTTGATTCAGGAGCGACACACTCCTTTATTTCGGAAATATTTGTACGTCGGATGAATATAGCTCAGGAGAGCTTGATGGAGCAACTGCTATTGATGATCCCGTTAGGAGAAGAAATAGGTACAGCCAGAATTGTCAAGAATCTTGAGACGGTGTTGCAGGACTACACAGTTTTCACAAATTTGATAGTATTCCCGATGCGAGAGTTTTGCATCATTATTAGGATGGACTGGTTGTCTGTATACCAGGCAGTGATAGCTTAAAGGACAAGACAATGCTTCTTACATCACCTGGAGGGGAGTCCTTCGTTTTCACAGCATCAGGATGCACGAGGAAGCCTTGATTCATATAATTCCTACAGGAGAGGAAGATCATTGAGGATGGCTTCTTATCTTTCCTAACCAGCGTTACAGCTACTACCGCAAAGGACGGACCTAAGCTGTCAGACGTGAATGTAGTGCGAGAGTACGCAGACGTTTTCCCTGAGGACATAGCTGGAGTTCCACCACAGCGAGAGGTGGAATTCTCTATTGAGCTGTTTCCAGGAACTGTGTCAATCTCTAAGGCACCGTATCTATTAACTCCTTACGGGAAGAAAGAGTTGAAGGAGCAGATGTTGTGGATCCGGATCCGCCCCCCGGCTAGGCAGCGGAAGAACAATAGAAAGGGGCCGGGAGACGATCAATACGAAAACAACAATTCATAATTGTCATACATAGGGCGTTTAAACGGATTACCTCGCTGGCACTTGTGCCTGGCTCCAACCGGTATTACAATAATCCGGCTCTTCTCGGTAGATTGCGGTAGATTATCGCCAATCCGGTCCATGACCAGATCCGAGACTCCTTCGTCAGGCTGCACTAGAAGCGCTGACGAGATCAGCACGAACTAATACTCCTCGAAAAACTAGGCCGGAACAATTTCCGGCAAAGCTCGTCGGCGGCGGCGGCGGCGCTTGGGGCGGCGGCGGCGGCGGCTTGTGAGTGAGGAGGGGGGCGGCCAAAAGGGTTTAGGGTTTAGAGTTGTAATGTGTAGAGTTTTGTTTAATGAAGTCATTAAGTCTAAATAAATAGACTTAATGATGGACTTGGACCGGCCCAATGGGCCCGGGTCCAAATGACGATATCCATCGCTGCGACTTCATCGTAACTCCGATCGCCGATCAGATTGGACCAATCAATTCAGTTTCCGAAACTGAATAATATAATCTGAAAAACCATTTTTCAGAACCCCAACGCAAAATGACCGTTTTGCCCCTCAACAGCCGGAAACCCCGGTTTGACCCCTGTTGACTTTTAGGAAGGCGCACTTCCCGAAATCCTCTTCTCGTGCTCAACACATTGAGCTGAGTATCCGTGCGGGAATCTCAAATCTAGTACTTGTGTGACCCTCAATGGTTCAGGGATACAGCTAGCCGTGGGCCCACAACCATTGTGGCTCCGGAATCACAATTATGAAATATCTATCAATAGTTGGGATTCAAAGACGCATCGTCATGGTTTTCATCACCAAACGTAAGTGTCAGCTCGGGTCCCGACCACAGCTGTACATACTCCTATACCTCAATTCTTCGTCTAGGACTCACGGCGGGGGATATTCCTGATGCCCCCCATACCCACCTCGGGACCCGAGGACCGAACAACCCCTCGAGGCCCCTGCGTACGACATCAAGATCGACAAATCACCCGAGGACCCTCTCCAAGATCGTGGTTCGCCCGAGGCCTCGCTACCATCTCGGGAGTGTTCCCCGAAGACCATGTCCCGACGTTGTGAAGAGTCCTGCCCAGATACGTCTTTCCTTGCGTAGATGAATCCCGCTGGGATACACCTTTCCTTATTTAAAGAATCCTGGGTCGATACACCTTTTCTTATTTAGGCAAGAGAATCCCAAGGATCACGGAGGATATTCGCCAAGAGATTCTCTTCCACCGCCTTAGCCCCTCTATAAATACCAGGTACGCCCCATTCACTAAAACACACTCATTCTTGCACACTTTTGCACTCAGCATATATTTCTCTCGCTTTTTCTCTCGCACTCTGTCTGAATTAAGCATCAGAGGGGCTTCACGGGACACACTTTCGGGGCCCTATGACCAGTTATTTGTGGTTGCACACATGATTGAGAAACACAATACAGTCCCCTGTCGCTCGGCGTTCCCGATCTCCTCGACGTGGTGGTGTTTGCTCGTTGGCTGAGGTAATTGGCTATATCACATATTATTTCTTTTGTGTTAATTGAAATTTTTTCTTAACCAAATAAAATGATATTTATATATATTTCTCGAGAATATCATCTTTCCATTTTATGATATTACAAAAATAGTTTGTTATAGTGTAGTCTGAGGGTCCTTTCAGTTGGTATCAGAGAAAGGTCATGGTTTGGGTAGTGCCTACAGATGACTGCAGGAAAACTCAGGGAGTCGCACCTCGAAGTCTGTAAGTCTTAATGTTTGACCGCTTTAGTTACTAGTTTATTTTATTATTATTTGAGGTTTATTACTTCGAGGTATTTATGTGTTTATATTCTGAGACTAGATATTTGAATACTTCTATCTTCTTCGAGGCATGCTGAAATTAAGTAGTGAAATTTGTTACAAACCCTAGATGCCTCCTAGACGTCAAGCCCCATCACCTCAACCTCCACCCCGTACTTCCAGTGAGGAGACTCCACTGCCACCACCACACCCACTTAGTCCAGTGAACAGGTGTTGGCGGGACTTGCTCAGATAGTGAGACAGACTGTTGGGACTTCGCAGACTTCCAGAGCGGAGATGCCGTACGAGAAGTTCTATAAGTTGGGAACACCGGAGTTCGTCTGTTCCACTGACCCAATGGTTTATGAGGAGTGGGTTCGATCACTGGGACGATCTTTCGGTATATGGGACTAGCTGATGCAGACAAAGTCAGCTGTGCCATTTTCCAACTGAAGGGGGATGCTTCCGTGTGGTGGGAAGGAGCAGAGAAAGCTGTGGACATTGACACACTCGATTGGACTAATTTCAAGAGGATCTTGTAAATAAGTTCGACAGAGGCTGTCACTTCTCGCCTCTGATCGCTAATGACCTAGCAGAAAGTTGAAGCACTTTCTGGATGTCTTGAGCCCTTCTATCCGTCGAGATGTTCTTATGGCGGATCCTATAGATTACGCTGCTGCTATAAAGAGGGCCTTCAGGTCAGAGCAAACATTGAAGAAAATATGATTTGAGGCACGCAGGAAGAGGAAATTGACCCTGACACCACGTTGATCACAGGTAACTTCGCGCTTCACCCTTTGAATTTTGAGGAATTTAGATACTAGACCTATGCTACTTAGCTATTGGGACCTGTTGCGAATAGAACGATTAGAGCCTTTGCATGTGTGATCTGTCGCAGGTAGAGTAATGGTTTTAGGTGTAGCCATTCATGCGCTAGTTGATTCAGGAGCGACACACTCCTTTATATCAGAAACATTTGTACGCCGGATGAATATAGCTCAGGAGAGCTTGACGGAGCAACTGCTAGTGACGATCCCATCAGGAGAATAACTACGTACAGCCAGAATTGTCAAGAATCTTGATATGGTGTTGTAGGACTGCACAGTATTCGAAATTTTGATAGTCTTCCCGATGCCAGAGTTCGACATCATTCTTGGGATGGACTGGTTGTCTGAATACCAGGTAGTGATAGACTTCCAGGACAGCACAGTGCTACTTAGATCACCTGGAGGAGAGTCCTTCGTTTTCACAGCAGCAGGATGCACGAGGAAGCCCCGATTCATATCATTCCTACAGGGCGAGGAAGCTCATTGAGGATGGCTGGTTTTCCTTCCAAACCAGCATTATAGATACTACCACAAAGGATGGACCTAAACTGTCAGACGTGAATGTAGTGCGAGAGTACGCAGACGTTTTCCCTGAGGACATAGCTGGAGTTCCACCACAGCGAGAGGTGGAATTCTCTATTGAGCTGTTTCCAGGAACTGTGTCAATCTCTAAGGCACCGTATCTATTAACTCCTGTCGAGAAGAAAGAGTTGAAGGAGCAGATTCAGGAGCTGCTAGACAAGGGATTCATACTCCCTAGTGTTTCTCCATGGGGCGCGTCTGTGTTGTTTGTAAAGAAGAAGGATGGCAGTATGCGCCTCGGCATTGAGTACCGAGAGCTGAACGCGGTAACTTTCAAGAACACGAATCCGTTACCTCGAGTGGAGGATCTCTTTGATCAGCTGCTGGGAGCTTCTGTATTCTCCAAGATAGACCTTTGCTCGGGGTACCACCACCTGAAAGTGAGAGAATAAGATGTGCATAAGACAGCTTTCAAGACTCTCTATGGCCACTATGAGTTTTTAGTGATGCCTTTTGGATTGAAAAACACACAAGCGGTCTTCATGGAGCTCATGAACCGAGTCCTTAAGCCGTACATAGATCAGTTTGTAATCATTTTCATCGATGACATTCTCATCTATTCGAGGAGCAAGGAGGAGAACGAACAGCACTTACATACAGCTTTGTGAGTACTGAGAGAGCGAAAGCTGTTCGTGAAGTTCAACAAGTGTGAATTTTGGATGGAGAGAGTGACTTTCCTTGGACACATCATTTCCAGCAGAGTATTAGAGGTTGATCCATCCAAGGTAGAGGCTGTTAAGGAGTGGGCAGTGCCAAAGAACGCCTCTGAAATTCGCAGCTTTATTGGACTAGCAGGATATTACAGGAAGTTCATCAAGGGATTCTCATCTATTACTGTACCCTTAACTGTGGTAACCAAGAAGAATGCTAAGTACGTATGGAGCTCGGAGTGCCAGCGCAGCTTTGACACCTTGAAATAGGAACTCATATTAGCGCCTGTCCAAGCTATGCCATCAGGAAATGGAGACTTCGTGATCTACACCGATGCATCTAATCTAGGCCTAGGCACAGTGCTGATGCAGAATGATAGAGTTATATCTTACGTCTCCAGACCACTGAAAGTGCATGAAAAGAACTACACGACGCATGATCTGGAGTTAGCAGCAGTAGTATTAACGCTCAAGATTTGGAGGCATTATCTGTATGGAGAGAAGTGCAAGATCTTCACCGTCACTTGAGCTTGAAGTACTTCATCACATGGAAGGAGCTGAACATGAGGCAGAGGATATGGTTAGAGTTAGTAAAAGACTACGACTGCGAGATCAACTACCATCCAGGAAAAGCGAATGTTGTAGCTGACGCCTTGAGCAGGAAGGACGCTATCGTAGATTAGCTGATAGTTACAGAACCATTACAACAAGAAAAAAAAATCTTGGGACTAGAGGTTTATGCAGCGTGGAGAGCTCCTAAGCTGAGTTCTTTGACCAAACCCCCCATGTTGTTAGATCGCATCTGCAATATCCAAAATGTTGATGAGCAGCTCCAGAAGTGGAAGTTGAAGGATGACGAGAAGGGCAATGGGCTCTACACCGCAGGCAATGTAATTTTGAGATTTAAAGGATGGATTTGGGTTCCTTCAAGTGACGCAATGTGAGAGCTGGTAATGACAGAAGCTCATGAGACAACCTATTAGTTCATCCAGGGAGCACAAATATGTACAAGGACATGCAGCAACTGTATTGGTGGCCGGGCATGAAGCGTGACATTCAAATGTTTTGTGTCCTAGTGTTTAACTTGCCAACAAGTCAAAGCTGAGCATCACCCGCAGAACTACTAAGACCTCTCCCTATTCCAGAGTGTAAGTGGGAGAATATCTCAATGGATTTTATTGTAGGACTGCCGAGAACTGTCAAGGGACTGAACTTCATATGAGTGATAGTGTACAAACTCACCAAGTCAGCACATTTTCTGACAGTGAAGACTACTTTCACGATGACATAGTAATTGATGGATCTGTATCAACAGATCCAGATTGAGTTTTGAATTACACAAACTTATTATTTTGTTTCTAACAACGCTACGAAGTGTGCAGATGTTTACAAGGAAAGAATCTGATGTTAACAGTATGTGAAGAGAAGAAGTTGAATTAGTGACTGGAGAAGCTGATTCTTATGATGTTAACAGAAGGTTGTTAAGAAGTAAATAAGAGCTGGAATCAGTAACGCTGACGTCAGCATTTCTATTGGAGGAATCTGGAATCAGCAAGGATGAAGTCAGATATCTGTTGAAGGAATGTTCGTTGAAGTTATCTAATGGAGAATTCTGATGAAACGTTCTCGGTAGAAGAAGAAGATCCCTGTTGAAGTTGCTGTCAACAGATACTGTGCGAAGAGTTACTGTTGACGAAGCTGTTGAAGATGAAACAGCAAGTTACTGTTGATGAAGCTGTTAAAGATGAAACAGCAAGTTACTGTTGACGAAGCAGTTGGCAGATACTATTTCAGAATCTGAAGTTAGCAACGATGACGTCAGCAATATCAGCAGAAAACAAGATGGATCAGCATCAGTGACGTCAGCAGAATCAGTACATGAATTCAGCAGTATATCCAGTCGCAAGCTCCTCCAAGTCAGTGACGTCAGCAGAATCAGTACATATATTCAGCAGTTTATCGAAGGCCTGCATTTCCGCAAAGTTCATTTTGTATTTTGCTATTTTTGTTGTCTATGATCTTAGTCAAATCTGTATTGAGATTCGTTACAACAAAGATGAATTCAAATAGAGTTCAGTAGTTGTAATATCGCGACTTCGCATTTTGTACTTCGAAATTTGATGAAGTCTGGTATTATTTTATGACGCCAATGGTTGTATTTCGATTTTTTTTATTGAGCAAGGCAATACAGCTTGTTCTAATTATTATTCAGCCCTTCTATTTTCCTTTTATTTCCTTTTATTTGATCCCGTGACTCCCATGGGGATTGGGGCGTCACAGTTTTGAATTACACAAAACTTATTATTGTGTTTCTAACAACTCTACGAAGTGTGCAGATGTTTACAAGGAAAGAAATCTGATGTTAACAATATGTGAAGACAAGAAGTTGAATCAGGTTGTTATGCATGGCCTTTTCATGGATGTTTCAGATCTTCATGCATATGATCATATTCATGTATTTCTTCATGTGCATCTCACTTTTTAAAGTTTCTTGTCAGACCTCATTCTCACAACAGATAAACACATGCAGAAGCTATCAAAAAGTGGATAAAAATTTTCGCTTTTAGGCCCGACGGTTTAAAACATATAATTTAAATAATGCGATACTCAAAATATATCTCAGTTATAAAATTAACACAACAACACAACAACCAAGTATAGCAGCAATACATGTACCAGACTCCAACCACTGGATACAACGACAAAGCACAGGGCATCCCCTGGCTAATAATACTGATACATAGATATAAGCTATACGCTACTGGGATACTCAACCACCTCCTGGGGCACCTCCAGCTGGGCCAGCACCACGACCAGCTATATAACCTGGACAACACAACAAGCAAAGAAAACAACCAAGCCCCAGAGGGACATGGGGTCAAACCCCAGTACGGAGAGCAACTATAAATCAGCAATAAACAGCAAGAATAAAAATGCAGATGCTATGCATGATATGAGGGACAACATCCAAAGGCTACAACAAAAGAGAGGAAGCCAAAGAACGAAATGCATAGCTCAAAGGAAATCTGCAACAGTCTGTGGCCACGGTGAGTGCAAGAGTGTGGGAGCTACCCACTCGCCCCTACTCGCCCACCAATACCAGATGCATCAAAACACAACCTGCCATTGCCCAACCTATGAACTGTGGTCGCCTCAACAGGTCCACTCGGCGCATAGGGGCTAACAAGACCCAGCAGGGATCGCATCCTGGTAGCATAGAACAGCAACA
>KV016264.1:30127-50461 GCA_001598015.1 Dorcoceras hygrometricum
GGAAACTGAGTCGATCGGTCCGATCTGATCGGCGATCGGAGTTACGATGAAGTCTCGGTGGTGGAGATGAACTGAATGTTCATTGTTGGACCCGGGCCCGTTGGGCCGGTCCAAGTCCATCTCTTAATTATATTTAATATAGAATTAGACTAGACTTAAACACTTAACTAATAACTAAAACCCTAGACCTAGCTTTGGCCGCCCCCTCCTCTCTCAATTCAAGCCGCCGCCGCCGCCCACGCGCCGCCGCCGCCGCCGCCGATCTTCGTCGGAAATTTGTTTCTGGTCAGTTCGACGAGGAGAATCCGTTCGTGCTGATCTCGTCAACGCTTCTAGTGCAGCCTGATGAAGGAGTCTCGGTTCTGGTCGTGGACCGGATTGGCGTAAACTACCATAATCTACCGAGAAGAGCCGGGTTCTTGTAATTCCGGTTGGAGCCAGGCACAAGTGCCAGCAAGGTATTAAATTTTGAACACCCTATGAATGTTGAATTTGGAATTCTATATTTTTCGTATTGATCGTCTCCCGGCCTTTTCTTTGTTCTTCCGCTGCCTCGCCGGGGGCGGATCCGGATCCCCAACACTACGTCACGCCTACGCCATCATATCTATTAACAGCTCTTGCGACTGATTCCTCAAACCATCTGCTGATCGTCCTCCACTAGCGCAACTGCTGAATCCAATAGTCAACACTCCAAAATGTTGACTAACACGTGTCGCTTCCTCGTTCAATCTCACGCTAAATGCAACATCTGCCAGCAGCGACTTCAAACTCGAACCGGGGGCGATCCGGATCCCCAACACTACGTCACGCCTACGCCATCATATCTATTAACAGCTCTTGCGACTGATTCCTCAAACCATCTGCTGATCGTCCTCCACTAGCGCAACTGCTGAATCCAATAGTCAACACTCCAAAATGTTGACTAACACGTGTCGCTTCCTCGTTCAATCTCACGCTAAATGCAACATCTGCCAGCAGCGACTTCAAACTCGAAACTAATCCAGCAGCTCTCCTTGCGTCACGATGACGTCACCTCTGCTGATTCAAAATCCACCAGCAAGAGCTACAGTACCGTTGACCAGCGTTGACTTCACCAAAAATCGATATTTCTCATCTCTTAAACTAGCGCTGCGGCTGATGAATCAGCAGGAACCTTATTTCTTTCGCATAATCCTCAAAATACACGTAATTAATCCCAAATCAAATCAATTAATCACTAATATAAATCCTCAATCCTCACAGAAGCCTTAAAACCTAACAAATATGTTGAATGGTTGTCTGTCATGCATGACGAAACAAACTCCTTTCTTGTAAACCACACCTGGGAACTTGTGCCTAAACCCAAAATTGTTCTACTGTGGACTGTAAATGGTTGTTTAAGGTCAAGATTGAAGGGGAAACTATTAGATATAAAGCTAGATAAGTTGCTAAGGGCTTCACTCAAAAGGGAGGGATAGACTATACTAAAATACTTTGCACCCGTTGTGAAATTTACTACTGTACGAATCATGCTTGCTCTGTGTGCTCAGTTTGATTGGGAATTGAAACAAATGGATGTTAAAACAGCTTCTTGCATGGTGACCTGGATGAAAAAATTTATATGAAACAACCTAAGGGCTTTACTGATAAAACCAAACTTAATCATATGTGTATGCTTAAGAAATCTTTGTATGGATTAGAGCAATCCCCTAGACAATGGAATAAGAAGTTTGATGAATGCATGTTATCTCTGAAATTTAATAGAAGCTCTTATGACTCCTGCTTGTATTTCAAATATACTGATAAAGCGCATACCTTCCTATTAATCTATGTTGATGATATGCTTCTAATCAGTCTTTCTAACAGTGCTACCAATCATGTTAGGTCGTTCCAAAGCTCTTATGAAGTTTCTAGGAGATTCCAAAAGAATCCTTGGCATGAATATTGTTAGAAATAGGGTCAAATAAACAATATATCTAAATCAAACCTCCTATATCAAAAATGTATTTTAAATAAGTTCTTCATGTCTAATGCTAATACTGTAAATGTTTCTCTAGCTACTCATTTTATGTTAAGTAAAGATCAGTGCCCCAACACTAAACATGAGATTAATTGCATGAAAAATACACCTTATTCCAGTGCTATTGTCTGTTATGTACATGATGGTCAGTACTAGGCCTCATATAGCCTATGATGTTAGTTTCCAGAGCAGGTACATGTCTAACCCTAGTATGGTACATTGGAATGCTATTAAATGGCTGCTTAGGTACCTTAAAACTCTTTGAATTTAGGACTGTCATTTTCAAAACATGATAAAGAGTTGAACTTAAAGGCTATGTACTATGCAATTGACAAAGATAATAGAAAATCCACTACCTCATATGTGTTTACTCTTTATGGTGCATGTGTAAGCTGGAAATTCCAACTCCAGCACATTGTAGCTTTATTGAATCTGAATACGTAGCCATGAGAGAGGCTTTAAAGGAGGCCATATGGCTTAAAGGGTTGCTAAATTAAATCAATATGCTGACAGGTAAGGTTACAGTATTTTCAGATAGCCAATCGGAATACAATTATGTAAGAATCCTGTGTTTCATGATATAACTAAGCGTTAGATTTCATTTTATTTGAGATATTGTGTCAAAAGGCATGATATCACTCAAAAAGATACCATCTGAATTCAATCCAGCAAACATGGGTAAATGTCTGCCTATCGGTAAGTTTATGTCTTGTCTGAGGTTACTCAAATTTGATACTTGTGACTAACCTGTTGTCCTTCAGGTACAACAGGCTTCCTTTTATGATATGTGCAAAGTAAGCTGGCGGTTCTGGCAGTAGCTTGGTGCTACTACCTCAACCTAAGGAGGGGCCTGATACTTCTCTTGAGTGAAAAATGACACCCCTCGAACGGTGATGATGAAACCAAATGAGAACCACTCAATGAGGCCCTTCTGTAACGGGTACTTGGACCAAGGTGGAGAATGTGGATGGGTGGCCCAAGTCTCGTTGGCCCGATACCTCTATTAGCTATCTGTTGTTGCCAATTGTAGCCCATGTCCACTCATTAAGAATCTCAAGCCCAGATTCACTTTTATTTGTAGATTCTCGATCTTAGGCGTTTATCTCAGTCGTCCTTTACTATATACTTATGGTTGTCTCGATCTCTGGATGACGCAATAATTCTACCCTCTCACTTCTAGCTTGAAACCCTAATCCTTCGTCGCCCCCTATGTGCTCCGCTTAGTTGAGAGATCCCGGAAATGGGGCTTTTGTTCTGAGTTTGGCCTCTGTACCAAACTCGTGTGAGCAGTAGCACTCTAAAGGATTTGTAGGCCTTTGAGCTATGAGGAGAGCCGTAGCTACTCCGGCTAGCTACTGGGTTATGTAGTGGGGTTGAGGGCTCTCAGCGTTATCTCCGATTGAGTTCATTACCTTGGATACTTGAGGGGGTCTCCTCCTATCGTGGTTATGTGGTCTCTGAGCCAAATAGCTTTGATCTTTTTAGATCTAGGCTTGTTGGTTCATTCGTGTGAATCTCTTGTTGTGTTTCTTCTGTCTGCTTCTCTGTGCTTGCAAGTATCGATGAAAAACAGTTGGTTCATTTAAAACAGAAGGTTACATGTCAAATTTATTTAGCAACGTCAACAAGACTTTTGGATTGGACAATTTTGATTGGGATTATTAGACTGAATACTGGAGTAATAAAAATTAGTCGAGAATAAGAATATTATTAATTTGGGAGAATAAATATAAATTTGACGATTTTAGGAAATTTATTAAAAAGTTTTTCACGTGACATCGTTTAGGTAAATTAATAAAATACAACGATATACATGATGAATGTGTAATTTTAATCAAATGATATGTTTTTAGGAATTTAAAGTGTCAAAATACGAAAGTTGGAATTTAAGTTGAATTAAATTTATATTTAGGTTATCTATCTGAATTGGGGAATCCAGAAATGAGATCTGTATATGATATGACGTGTGTTATGAGGATTTCACGATTCGGTCCAGCTTAGGTATTGCTAGCTTCGAAAGTGGAGCCATATCCCTTGACACGGTTCACTGAAGGCGAATATCTAGAGTAAAAAAAACAGTAGAAGGGAGTTTTGTTCAATTTTATGCGAATCTTTTAATTTTTCATTTGCATGAGTGTTTGGTTACGAGCAACTAGTGGTCGTCTAATTTAAAACAACCCCTTATTTTTTGCAAAACAAGGAGGAACAAATCAACCCAATAGAAAATGAAGATGAAATTCAGTCACGACATGATCATGATAGACGAAGAACACTTAGAGAATGGCACATGACCTAATGCACCTTCATGTTTGGTTTTTTCCCCTGATGCATCTCATTTAAATTTTAAGTCTGGTATTATCCAACTTTTACCCACTTTTCATGGTTTAGATTCTGAAAATCCTTACACATATCTACGATAATTTGTAGAAGTGTGTAACACATATAATGATCTAAAATGTCAAAGTCAATGAAGTCGTCGATTGGTTTGTGTTTGTTTTAATTTCTTACTCTTCAATTAAATTCCAGGTGATATCTATTTCTTTATATTAGTTAACGAGCATATGATATGATTTTTTGATAGGATCGAAAATCGGGGGTGTCGTAAGCTCTCACACTGCTCGGACACCTGAACTTGGAACTAAAAACAGATTAAGTGCATTTAAACATTTTTTTGGAAAACAGCACGCGATAAGGAGACCAGATCGCGCCTGAGCTGGACCAGTAGCTCTGTGAGCTGGTCCGGATCGTACGCGATCCGTTCTTGTTAAATCTTGAGCTGCAATAGCTCAGTGTTCTTGAAAGGTTTGTGCACCGAGCAGTGGATCAGCTAAGATATAAAATCTTGCGGAAACTACCTGAACTACACCTCTGAAATCGAAAGCTATTTTAACAGGTATTAAACACAGTTTAAAGTATGCAATGCGTGAATACAGTAAGCTATAAAGAAAGTAATATGCTACAATTTGTTTATGGAAGTTCGGAGCTGAATCTCCTACGTCTCCCCTTCTTCCACACGGGAAGGATTCACTAGAAGATTTGATCTTACACCTCATGTATAGACCCGATCCAATAGCCTTCAAGCTGCAAGAACTCCTAGCCACAAATATACACCAGCTCACAGGCTGTGTGTCTAGCTAACGAACACTTCTTTTACGTCTAAGTGAGAAGACTACAACATGAACTTTTTTAATGTCTCTGTTCAAATACTGATAGGGAATGGTTTTGTTTATGATTCACTCAACTAATCTAATCAACTCTATATATGTGAGTGAATCCGTGTGTGAGAATTTTACAGTGTACGCTCACTCTCAAATGTATTCTCACACACTAGGAAGTGCTTGTATCTTGATGTATTCCCAGGGTTGTGCAGTCGACTTGAATAACTCATTGAAGCTCATGGCATGTATACAGCTCACACCTGGGTACACGACCAGCTTGCACATCAGCTGCCACATGAGTGTGCAAACTTGCGACTTGCACTGCTCTCTATTTTGTGCCTTTCTGAACTTGTATTCTTTTTCGCTCAATCCAATTCTCGTCACTCTTGTGTATGCCCTCTCGCTTCTGCTTGCTGTCTGCTATGATATATAAAGCCTCTTGTGCAAATGTATCCGTTGGACACAAAGGTGTAGCCGATGTAAAGGCTTCTGACAAAGTTGTACCTTGTGTCCTTTATCATTAAATGCTTTGCACGCTTTGTTGAATTTGAGCTCTCTTCATTTCTGCGATGCAGCCTTTGCTAACTTCGATCTCTGTAAACGATGTACCTGTTGTGGACAGAACGAAACAAATCAGTTTGAACAATATAATCTCCACAATGCTTGTGTCAAACTGCTTTATCTGAGCCGGTTTGTCTAGATCTGGTTTCTCTGAGCTGGTCGCTTCTCATCTGAACTGCTCTTGTACACATCTGCTCCAATCTGATCTGCACTTCGTTCTGAGTTCCTCTAAGCTGATCTGCACTTCTTCTCTAAGCTGCAATTCTCCTCTACTCTTGTTCACAACTGCTCGAATACTCCAAGTACACTGCTGGTTTAAACTGGTCTCTCAGTTGGTTTCCTTCCCAGCTGGTCTCTTCTTTGATTATGTGTACTTGCTTGTGATCTTCCTCCTTGACTAGCTGGCGAGTAGTCCTCTATGATTGACTGTATCAAACAGCAAGTGTTCCTCTGCACTTGAAAAATCTTGCACCAATGATTATATCCCTTCTTCTTTGTATCATCTAATCACTGGTTCTTCATCTGATCTGATGCAGATTTCACTGGACCGCTATGCTTCCGAGCTGAACTCTAATCTTCACTTGATCATTGATCTGAGCTGATTTTCCTCTATTGTAACAGGTTGGGCATCCCCTCACTGTCCCAGCTTGGACATCTTCTCAACATCTTGCAGCTCTTGTCTAATCTGATCTGCACAGTGGGCTTATCCAGCTCGCATCCATCTGATACTATCCCTGTATCAGCTTGGACCTATGGAGACTGATTGACTACACCCTGCTCTTGGATTTCTTCTTCTTCTACGAGGTTTACCTTGAGCTCGTTAGAATTCTCACAGACTCCTCATATTCATCTTCCACATCATCCACAATAAACTCATCGAGCTGGTTTGTTCTTCAGCAATTTGCTTCTAAGCTTCTCTGATTATGATGAGGGCTGCACAACGATCTTAAGACGTTAGTAAAATATTAGCAGGTTTTGTGTTAATCAAAATTAAAATTTTGATCTATAAACAGAGATCCAACATTGTTTATATCGATTCATTGATTGCTAATATCCTGAGATTTGTAAATGTACATGCTTTGCATTCATGTGGGACATCATTGCATTTCTATATCTTACGTTGTGATTTTTTTTATATCTCGTACTCGGGTTACTTGCCCAAAAGGAGCTGTCATGTCTTTTTGTGTGGACATGACAGGAAGCACATGTGGTTCTACTTTAAACACTAGAGAGGAGGCGTGAAGTACCAGAGATTCTTGAGAGTGAGGCCATCTATTTTTGGTACATATTTGTATCATTGCCTTTCAGATAATATATGTACATATTATGAAGTTGTCTTTGTACTGGAGAATGTCAAAGTAGTTGTAGTATGTATTTATCGAGCCCTGTCGACTCTATAATAGTTTACTGGGATTTTGTTGTTACGGTGTTGGCTTTCACTATATTATATTGTTATGTTGTTGAAATCTGTTATTCTGAATATTTTATTTTCTACTATGTCTTATTTATGGAAAGGTCATGCCAAAATTTTTATGGGCCCAAACGGAAATTTTAGCTCATTTATCCTCTGTTTATTAAGTAATGCTAATCGCATGTTAATATATTATTATTAGAATAACGGGCCCTCACAAGTGAATAAACTTTCTCCAAAATATTTTTGTTTAAAAAGGATTGTAGCCAACAGCTGATGCTGCTTCTCAGTCTAAACTGATTTATTGAGCAACAAATGATTTGTGCGAAAAATCTCACTTAATCAATGAACAATAATGCTTAAATGTAACAGATAGAGAACACAATGATTTGTTTCTCGAATTCAAAGTTAAGCTTCTATGTCTACCCTTCCTTCAAACCTAGAAGGTTTTCCACTAGAAGACTTTGAATTAGATATACAATATATCCAATATCACTCAGCTAGATCGACTCAGCTAGATCGCGTATGAGCTGACTTTTCTGTCGATAACACAACACTCTCCATTATCTTATAATTGATCTAAGGCTTAAAGGAATATACAACAAAGTATGACAACCCTAATCAGATTTAAGCTATACTGAAATACAATACTAAAATTGCGATAGAGTTCTGGCAGCAAAGATTCTTCACAAATTCTTCAATCCCGCTAGTTAGTTATAGCTTCTAGGTTCAACGGTAATATACGTTAGCAGTAGACTTAGTCGATTAATCCTCGTACATTTCCTCAAAGTAATAAATATGAATTTAAAGCTTCGTATTATCTCCGTACTAACACATTAAATGCTTATACGTTTTGCTCTAAAAAGGCAATCATCTTACTCTAACAACTCTGATTATTGTTGTAATTGTTGTCTGAGTTGTTCAACGACTATAAACTAAAGTTAATACCTCGAAGTCATCCCTGATATGTCTGATGCGAAGCTCTAATATGATATACTTTGCTGAACTGATCTGTTCCTCTAGCTTGATCCGAACTGGTAACATGTGCTCATGTAATCTCTAAGCTGCTCTTGCAAACTGATCTGATATGCTCTTTTAAACTGTTAGACTAAGTTTGAATTGTTCTGTTCTAAAATACACTCTGTTATAATTGATATGAGTTATCCTAACTTAACTAAAGCTATGACTTGATATGAATCTCGGTTGTTGTCATATCTGATCTGATCTGTTTATCTCCGTGCTGATTTCTTTATTATCACCAAAACTTAGAACATTTTATCTTTAACAATGCGCTAAATTAAATATACAAAAAAAATATTTTTCATATTATATGTTTTCATGAAATATATTTTAAGTTTATATATCTTTATCTATTGAATGGAAATTTGATGAGTATATATTTATAAATACCTTAACATATATTCTAATCGAACATATTTTAGTGAAGATACTAATCTTTAAAAACAAAATTAGTATTCGAATTCAATAACAATAATCGTACCTGAAGAAAAATAAAATTTTCAGGGTAAATCATTTTTCCAACGGGGCATTGCTTATTTATCTATATCTATACTCATTAAGTTTTACAATTAATAAATATTACCGTGTGGCTATACATGTATACCCTAGGAATCAAAAATTAATATTTGGTTTGTTGTTATGTTAGAAGAAAATTGAATTGCATCGTTCCCGGACCCACAGCTTTCGACAAAACAAGAGAGCTATATCTGACTAAGCGTATATTATGTACATGAGAAATTAGTTTTGTAAACAAATCTGAGTTGGTTCGAGTGTTTCGATCCACTTCAATAGATATTGATTTCTAATTAAAATTGTCAAACTCGAGCCAAGCCAAAATTATAATGTTCGATAAATTCTTAATATATTATTAATTAAACAAATACGTGTTTAATTAATAATTCACAAATACGTTAAAAATGTCGAGCCAAACCAAACTCGAGCCAAAAAACTTTAAGATTTTTATTTTTCACAATGAACTTAAACTAGAATATATCAAATTCGAGGTCTAAATTTTATCCACATTCAGCTCAATTCGGTATATATACACACCTAAATGAGAAAGGCTGATTGCGCTCCAAGTTCATGTGTTTGAAAATTGTTTGGAAAAATTAAACGTTCCACTCTCATCTTCTTGTTTGAGAAAGAACCTTACACCATATTTTTGTACGTGGCCGAAATCTTGAGATGGAACCGCTGTTTGGAGGTTTAAGAAAATATAAAACATGCTATAATATATTTGTTTGATAAAGATTTTTCTTCTTAAATTATGATTTGATTCAGAATGCTGCATATAACAAAATAAGAGCTACAACCACTAATTTGTATGAATCTAAAACTGAAGTGAAGTCTTTCCTACTAGAGTTTACTTTATCAAGGTTTAGTTCCTGGACAAAGAATGATCACCTGCTAGTCATCTCATTTGCAGCATTAAGAGCTCCGGTTTCTCGATGAATCTCTTCCACTCGTTGCAGAACCTCGCGACAGTCGCCCCATCCAAAACTCTATGATCAGAACTTATGTTTATCTGAGAAAGTTAGGTCAACATTAGCCAGGCAGAAAGTATTCCCAAAGATAAAAGCAAAACATATAGATATATATATACACATATGCATTAATCTACAAGAGTTACTTACCATCATTATTGAAGCTGGACACAGATTTCCATCTTCATCGAAAAGAGGAATCTTTTGTATTCGTCCCAAGGCGATGATTGACACTTCAGGCACATTGACCAGAGGGGAACCGAACTTCCCTCCTATGGAGCCGATGTTGCTTATAGTAATAGTCCCACCAGAAACATCATCGGAACTTAGCTTGTTGGATAGAGCGAGTTCTTGCAGTCGTGAAAGTTCTTTTGTTATCTGATAACCAAAGAAAGCGTGGCAAAAAACTGTTTTAATAAAGGACGACACATGAGGTTATTAACATTTACTGGGGACTAGGATACTCGGGAGGGTGTAGGATCTGTAACCAAAGTTTAGAACTCAGAAAGAATTATCAGAGATTAAATTTAAAGCTATTCCTTGAATAGTAGAATATAAAATATTGGGACGAGATGATTGAATACTGAAATGTAGGAAAACCATGTACTGATATTGCATAGTTAAACTGACCTCGACAATGGAGAGAGATTGAACCTTTTTTATGTTGGGTACAACCAAACCATGTGCAGTCGCCATTGCGATTCCAATATTGTGAGAACCTGTCGTTAAGGAAGAAAAGAAAAGAGCTTGGATAATCATGTACCGTTTCACACAAGCCATTAGTGAAGAATTGTAAAAATATTCAGCGGAAACAAATAAAAAACTACAGGAGACACCTTTGAGGAGGACTTCTTGTGATTCTTCATTAAAGCAACTATTCAGCAAAGGATATTTACTCAATGCCATCGAAAGGGACTTTACCAACAATGGAAGGAAAGTAAACTTGATACCCAGATCGGACATCTCATTTTGGAATGATGCTCTGAGATCAAGAAGAGCGTCACAGTTTACCTCTTCAACATATTGGAAATGTGGAATTTTTGCAGCTAAGGTCATAGACTTGGCCATAGCACGATGGAAACCCCTGCAGATGCACAGCAACAAGTGGTTTCAGAGCAGGCCCCAAGTATTAAGGCATAGTTAGCTGATGTGACAAGATTTAGAGAGTAAATTTTATTACTTAATTCAGATATCTATTTCAAACATAGTCATATATACCTCAGCGGAAGGGATCTATCTTCAAACTCCCATACATATGCGGATGAAACATTCGGGGATGTCTGATCTCCTAGAAAATTTTTGGCAGAAGAATCCTCGATCAGGATTTCAGAGCTTGCCTTGAGAATGCCCTTTCTTGCTGCATAATTCAAGATATCTTCTCTCAGGATTCTTCCGTCATGGCCAGTTCCAAGAACATCTTCAATTGTAACACCTAATTGTTTGGCAAAATTACGAACAGCAGGTGTGGATAACACTCCACGAATCTTTTCCTTTTTCAGCACAGAATCAGCAATATCTAATTCGTTGATTTTGGAATCCTGTGCAACAAGATCCTGCGCAGCCTCCACGCTGGGAAGGATAGAAGCATTTTCATCAATAACCATTCTCAAAAGAGCTTCTCCAACCTATGAAATGGTACAAAATCTCAAGTTATTGCAAACTACAAGAGCTAGAAAGGGCTAACGTTGTCATAAGAAATGACCCCATTCATTATTAGAGGGAACCAGGATCTTAGGCGAGGTGCAAGTTATTGATGGAGTAAAACTCATATTTTGTTACAAATGTCAAGTTTAAATATTTTTCCAGTAAAAGTTGGGTAAGGGTAATCATTCCCCACGCTGTGTTACTCCGTGGTCAGTCCTTTTACCCAAGCTATAAAAGGATACAGAGATAATATTTCCTTAATTTTCTACACCAGAAAATTTCTTCATAAAAATGTGAGAGAGAGTCTACACCAGAAAATTTCTTCATAAAAATGAGAGAGGAGAATTTGAGTTCCATGGTATAAGAAAAACCGACATCCACACCCTACTATATACTTTCAGGTATAAAATAAGGGTGTTAATTGTCTTTTGTAGAAGCATGTATAGGATATGTCAATCAAATGCATATGTTTTTCTGAGAGAATGGTGACATACTGTAATGATCATGCATCAATGTTTTAGAATCCAATATCCATACAACGAGGTCATGATTGAATAACTTTCAAAATAGAAAAGATACATCTATTGTTCAATTTACATAAAAAGATTGCATTATGCTAATGTTTGATGTACCTTTACAATGTTCCCAGGAACATGGAGAACCTTAGAAACTTTGCCTTTGTAGCGACTGGTAATCTCTATGGTTGCTTTGTCGCTTTGAACCTCACAAAGAGGTTGGAATTCTTCAACTTCTTCCCCCTGCATAAGATATCACGAATACCAATATAGTTGTACCAAATTAAGAACCAAGCATAAAATATAACACCGAGGACTATGATGATCAATGATAGGAAAAGCCATGACACATAGAAAGCATTATAGCCAGCGTCAGATGCAGATCTAGGAAGAGTGGCAGGGGGAGACTTGGAGAATTTGGGGGACGGGGAACTTGAGTTTAGGAAATTACGAGTAAAAAATTTAACTTGAATCCGCTCCAAAGTGTGGTGACCTCGAACAGTTCATATAAATCTGGCCAAGAAAGTACTCGTATAGCTCACACAAGCTATACTCAACACTGATAGCGCAACATAATATGGTGCACTTAGATCGATTTTAGACATCTTGAATGTTCAAAGCTACAGTAAAGTTTACACTGATGGAACATTAATATAGTGAAATAGTTAACAAGCTGATGCAATATTTTAACAGGTTGTTATCAGACTATGTGAATAATTAAGAAACAAATACTTGAATTGATGGGTTAGGCTGTTATGTGCAACATACTGTAACAGAATGCTAATCACACACACAGATAAAAAGAATAGAGATGAGCTAGAGAAATAAGTAGTTTATATTCCGTTCACTGGAAAACACACAGCAAGGATTACACAACCCAGGGTAAGTCCCTGTCACTACCTAGCCTCAGCTAGATCCTAACAGAATAATACTCTGTCTAACCGTTCCCTTCACCCCCTGCCAACCCCCCTCCTAATTGGCCTTGGGCCTTCTCTTATATACATGAGTTATAATGGGTTTTGACCTACTCTTATATTGAGTTATAATGGGTTTTGACCTATCTGTTGCGTCGTCTTTAGGATCCATAACATAGGCTGCTGAAAAGTTTAGGATCCATAACATAGGCTGCTGAAAAGAATAGAACAATGAAAGAATACATTATTGGATGAACAACGGGAACAAAAAGAAGTATGAATCTATCTACGGAACCCAAAACAGCTTCATCCTCGAGAAGATATACTACACATCATCACGCACTCACCTCCTGCACAAACCATTTAAGAAGTTCGCATTCTGCTATACCTTCACCTGTCTGTGCCAAAGGAACATCAATTACCCCGCCAACCGGAAGATCAGCCATGGTTTGAGTTGTTAAGGAACACCATTTAATCCCAAATGGAATATTAAGCTGAAAACAGTAAACGAAGAAAAATATAAAGGAATCACGGTAAATAAGACTGGCATTACATCAGCCTCATATAAAAGTTTTAACATCTGCAACAATAAATAGAACACATGCATTAAAAATTTATCAAATGTATGTAGAGTGAAGTAAAACGCATTTCAAGCAAAAACAGGCGCATAGAAGGATGGTTTAAAAAGTGAGTTTGATCTCCCTAAAGGAAATTCTTTTCCATCCAAGTGTTCTTTATACGGCACACACAAACCTCACATACAGAAAAACCAGCAATTACCAAGAATAGAAAAGGGCCACCAGCAATGTACTGAAAGTGGGAAACACAGAAACTTACAAATCCTCCTTTGTGATGATTCTTTGAGCAATAGTTTGTTCTGGGATTAGCAAAAAGAGGATCTTGAATCCCAGATACTGAATTCACAGATCTTTCTCTCCCAGCGGAGCCGACCCTTAGCGGCGGAGCTGAGGAAGAGCAAATCCACCGCAACAATTGATCACAGCTCCACGGATTTTTCTGGTAGATTTTCCGGCAAACCATTGTTAATGTGACTTCAGAATGGAGGACAAACGAGTGTTTACAGATTTTGTATCCTTATGAATTCAGTTTTAGGAGGATGGGTTGGCTTTAATCAATGTGCCAACTATATTTATTATTTGAACCCATATCTTTTATCAGCCGGAATCCCAAGTCATATCCAAAAATGAAAAACTATTCCAAATTTATTATCACGTTTGCATCGAACATTTAAGTTGGGAAGAAAAATTAAGTTTTGAAACAAATCTTTAAGAACATATTTAACAAAGAATATCATTTGTCAGACGAGTGTTTGAAACTGCTCGACATCCCCGAGCATTCTTCCATAGAATATTAATATTTATTGCTCGCATATAGGCTAATTTGAAGATGCTTAAAATATTAATAGAATTTTTGTGTTGGATTAATCAATTAATGAATGTCAAATGGATAATCTCAACTTTTTAGGATGACAAATGGATAATCTTTCTTAAAGACTCGTAATAGTTTTATTGACTATTATTTCTAGACCGATTACAAATGGATTATCTTTACTTTTTATACTATTTGTTTATTGATTGATAATATTTGGTAAAAAATCTATTTTATCTATTTTCTTTTAAACTCGTAACTAATCAAATTTCAACATCGATTCTTAAATTTTAAATTTTACTTATTTTGATCCAATTTTATTAGAAGTGACAATGAATTTGGGAAATTAAATTTGTGAATATATCAATTTAATTGGAAAATGCCACCTAATACTAAACCAAATATATAAACAAATAATTAAAAAATTTTAATAAAAAACATCAATCTCTTCTTCTTGTCGTTAATCCCCAAAATTCGTCGACGATGAAGACAAAATCAAGGGCAGCCCATTTACACATGAACAAAATCAAACCTCACAAAAAAATTACGATGAAGATTCGAAGACGGGAAAATAGTGAAAAGCCACCACGGCACTAGTATGTTTCATTTCATATTTTTACGAAATTTAGATAATTTGAATGATATGGAATTTGTTGTTTGAAAAGTTAACCCATTAATGGACTAATCCCTGTATAGGTCAGATGCCCGTTGACCCATACAGGTGGTAAATCGAGGGATATGCACGAGTAAGCAGGGGCCCGAGGGAGAGGATCCATATAACGGACTAATTCCCAGAGCATACCCCACAATATTTCAGTGAGGAATATCTCCACACGAGAATCGAACCCGTGAAGTCGGGGAAGTTATTCTCATATCACCCCAGGTCTTACACAACTCGTCCGTACCCCTGAGGGCAATGATATGGAATTTGTTGATTTTGTTTGTAACGGAAGTTGTTGGCTCTATATAACTCAAGGTTTTTGTCACGTCACATTTGGGTGTTTTTTTTTTTTGAAAGAAAGGCATACGACAATGTTGTCTAGGAGAAGTGTTATCGTTTCTTCTCATAAAATAATTAATGGAATTTCTGAAATTTAAAATGAATATTTTTCTTTGGAAATTTAAGTGAAAGTACCAAAGATCTCAAATTCAAAATTTCCCAAATTGGTTGCCAGGTCATTGAATTAGTTTCTCATGGTCAACAATTTCATGTCAAAATTGGTCAATTCAAATTCATAAATTCTGACATTGGTTGTCACGTCATTGAATTAGTTTCTCACAGTCTAACAATTTCATGTCAAAATTGGTCAAATTCAGATCAAAGTAATCAAAAGTTGAAAGTTAAAGGATTAATACTTGAAGTTTAACTAGATAAAGGATTAAAGAGAAAACAGGTATAGAGCACGGAAATGACTTATTTTCCCATAATATTATCTAGCTCCGTAAGTTTTTGAAAATACAGTTAAAGCCTAAGCAATTTGCTGTTCAATTCATATTTGGACGACGATTTTAAGCTAAAACTCCAATAGCAAAATTTCTCTTATAATTAGGTCATATACTACAAAAATTGTTTTTGTACATTTTTCCTCACTTTAAATTTGTGCTCATACTTTGCCAAACTTATACCTAATTGGTTAACTATGTTTGTTAAATAAACTTGCATCTACTCTAGAAACCTCATAAAGATAAATCTCTCTTTATTTTTCACAACAAATTTCAATTTAAAATAGCATATCAAACCAGAGACGAAATTAGGATTCTTTAGCAGGGGGACTGAAGAGCAAAATAGAATTCATAATTTACATAAAATTCATTAATAAAAGTTTGTGTATTACGTTTCATAAACATGTTGCATAATCATACAATACTACAACAAAATATTTTAATAAAAATAAAATAAAAATTTATAACAACTACAAAAGGTCATTTAAGTACAGTCAAGAAATCATTAATACTATGTTTTACTCTACGAGATTTCTCATCAAACTCATCTAATTATAGATTCAATATCCACTGAATTGGCAAGCTCCCGCTCAATATAATAACCATGCAATCTGTCAAAAAGTCATTATCCATCTTATTGCGTAGAGTCGTCTTAATAAGATTCATAGCTGAATGCTCACTCCACGGTATCAATATCTTCGTTGATTACAACATCAACATCATAACTATAATATAGGTACTTTTATTTAAAAACCAAACGAAAAGAATACCTAAATTTCTGCGGCAGGTAGCAATTGGCCAATTTTCAATCAACAATCGATCGGCTTCCCTCTTTCTCCAAGTTTAGAATTTGAAATTAGTAATTACACTGTTATTTAGCTTTTCATATTTTTTTTATATATAATAATTTGTGAAATTAAAGAGATGAAGACATAGATATGACAGATATGTTGATTCTTGGTGTTACTCTTCCTACCCAATTCAACTCAACCTGCAGAAACACTGGCTTGCAAGATACCCTGAAACGTGACATGGCCCGGTCTCATACCTTCTTTCTCCATTGTTTCAAATAGGTCAAAGATTTTTTCACTCAGCCCATTATGTAAACAACCCAAAATCATTGGACCCCTAAGTTTCAAGCATGATTCGATGGATTGAAGCAGGCTTTGATGGAAGCTCTGGTGTTAGCTATGCCGTCTGGGCAGGAAAACTATGTTCTCTATACAGATGTGTCTAAAATGGAATTAGGGGTAGTTTTGATGCAAGACAGGAGAGTAATTGCGTATGCCTCTAGGTAGTTGAAGAACCATGAGAATAATTACCCTACCCACGTTCTGGAGCTAGCAACAGTGGTGTTTGCATTGAAAATCTGGAGGCATTACCTGTATGGGGAGAAGTGTGAGATTTACAGAGATCATAAAAAGCCTCAAGTATTTCTTCACCCACAAAGAGCTGAATATGTGCCAGCGACGATGGTTAGAGCTGGTTAAGGACTGCGATGCACCATCAACTACCATCTGGGGAAAGCAAATGTAGTGTCTAATGCATTGAGCAGAAAATCAGCAGGATTATCACAGTTGACTGTCCAGATACCATTAGCGACCGAGATTGAGAGGTTCGAGTTAGAGGTGATTACTCATGAGTGTGCCATGAGGTTGGCCGCACTGGCAATTTAACCTACCTTGAGGGATATGATCAGAGAAGTACAGTCGAGGGATGACCAGTTGGTTAAGTGGAGACAGCGGGATAGAGAAGGGCACCAACATTTACACGATGGTAGATGGGATTATCCGACATGAGGGTCGACTATGGATGCCACATGTTGACACCTTTGTTGGCGCAGCGGCGGATCCGGATCCCGCTCCCGGGACGCAGCGGAAGAATTAAAATTGGAGCCCGGGAACGGTCAATACAACTACATAATAATTAAAAACATTCATAGAATGTTTAGAATATACCTTGCTGGCGTCTAGGCGCCTGACTCTGGCCAATTCCACAAGGAAATTGGCACTTCAACGGTTGAACAGCTACGGCCTCCTAATCTGATCCACGACCGGAATCTCAATTCCTTCGCCGGTTTGCACTAGAAAATAGACGAAAGTTTCACGGACGGAATCTCCTCGCCGGAATGGTCGGAATAAATTCTGACGGCGGCGTCGTCGGTGGTAGGCGGCGACGACGGCGACAAGGGGAGGAGAGGAAGGGAGAAAATATTAGCTGAGCAGCTTTTGCTGTGTTTCAAATGAATATCTCAGGGTCCCCTATTTATAGATTTTTCATGGGCTCAAACCAAGTTAATGGGCCTGGGTCAGGTGTACATTAGTTTCAAGTCCATCGCTGTGGCTTTATCATAATCCCGATCGACGATCAGATCGGACCGATCTACACAGTTTACAAAACTGAGCATTATAATGTGAAAACAATTTTTCGGACCACCTAATCCAAAATAGCAGTTAGGCCCCTATAGGCTGTAAGGATAGTCAAACTAGTCAAAGCTTAAGGAAATTTCATTTCCACCCTATTTAATTTAAGGAAGTCACACTTCCATCATTTTTCTACTATACTCAACAAATTTAGCTTAATTTCCGTACGAGAATTGAGAAACCAGTACTTGTGTGACTCTCAATGATTCAGGGATACAGCTAGCCATGGGCTCACAACACTTGTGACTACGAAACCACATTTCGGACTAACCCATCGGATCATGATAAAGCGTCTAGCATCATCGCCCCATGACCCCCTAGGTATCACTGATAGTGCCTGCAAGAACCAGTCGGTCATGGTTAGCATAAAGTACGGTCCTTTCAACTCAAATATCCCGATCAGATCAACGACCATTGATAAATCGAGAGTCGCTAGAGATCCAATAACCATGCATACATCTTGGATATCAAATAGTGACATCGCATGTGTTACTAGGTAACCCATTTACCTATAACATATCTAGTACTCTGGCCAGAGATTTATCACACTATTATCTCCTCAGATAACATAGGATATCCACGTACAAGGACGAGCGGTGAATCCTCGACAACGAAGCATCGACTCCTACATGCATCGAGACCTCACCCAACCCCGCCACCTGATGACCCCAACTGAGTCGGTAACGGGTTGTGAGCCACCTATCATGTAGAGTCTCAATGACGTTTCGAGTAATGAGGGCTAATCTGTACAACCAAGACCTCGGACTTAATCCACTCGACAAATGGTAACCACTTGGAAAGTTCGAACGAAGGTAGTTCGATAGATCACCAGGTCACTACCCATCTGCATGCTCAGAACATCACATATGTTTCCTACCAATGAAACGTGGTACTTCACATCGCAGATGCTAGTCTCAAGCTCGGGCGGCCCTTATCCTCTTTTGGACGGTCCAATTGACTAGGAACATGTTTAGAATACACAGTGACTATTAGATGTGTTTCATGATAGCCATCATATCCACTATCACATCTAACATACACTATAGTGCATTCAAGGTCTTTATCCAACAATTGTAATCATAATAATGAAGATAAAGAATGCCATAAATGAATGCGAATTTCATAAATAAAGATCGTTTTACATAGAGTCAACAAGAACCCACACACCACAAGTTGGCTAGTTGGGCACCTACTCTAACAACCTTGTGATATGATATCATGCCTGAGGTGCACATGTGAGGATTGAGAAGTTAGATTTGTGATTAATTGATTTGAATTGGGTTTAATCTCGCGTGATTTGAGGAAATTGCGAAGGGGATGAAGTTACTCTTTGATTTCGAGGGCGAAATCTCTTAAGTTGGGGAGAATGTGAGGATTGAGAAGTTAGATTAGTGATTAATTGATTTGAATTGGGTTTAATCTCGCGTGATTTGAGGAAATTGCGAAGGGGATGAAGTTCCTGCTGGATTTTTTTGAGTGTAGCGTTGATTTTGGAGAAACTGGAATCAGCAGGTTACTGTAGATCGTGCTGGTGAATTTTGAATCAGCAGAGGTGACGTCATCGTGATGAAAGGAGTGCTGCTGGTTTTGATTTAAGATTGAAGGTCTGCTGGTTTTAGTTCGAGTTGAAGTTGCTGCTGGTAGATGTTGTGTTTAGCGCGAGATTGAACGAGGAGGTGACGCGTGTTAGTCAACATTTTGGAGTGTTGACTATTATTTCAGCAGATGACTATTTAGATTCAGCAGATACGCTTGTGAAAGAGAGATCAGCAGATGGTTTGAGAGCTGCTGATAGATATGATGGCGTAGGCGTGACGTGATGTTTGCTGCTGATTGTAATTGCGTTGTATTGCTTGCTGCTGATCAGCAGATGCGCAATACTAGCGTTGAGAAGCGGCGTCGTTTGAGTTAGTGGAAACGCTGCGTTTTGAGCTTTTCGTTGAGTGTTCAGCAGATGCGCAATTTCAAAGGCGTCGAGATGCGTCGTCGTTTTGAGAACTTCGCGCGATCAGCAGATGGTTTGTTTTGCTTGAGAGAGTTGTTGCCTGCTGATATTTGCTACGGTGTCGTTTTGAAGTGCTTTCACGCGAATGCTTTTGTTTGCTTCTGCTGATCGTTACCTGCTGGTTTTGTGTTACGGCGTCGTTTAGATTAGTTAGAACGGTGTCGTTTTGCAGTGTTAGCGCGCGGTTGTTGATTTATTAGTTGCTGCTGAATTTTACGAAAAGGAATAGAGGGTTGCTGCTGATTGCTTCCTGCTGGTTTCTTTGGCTGAATTGTATGAATCAGCAGGTAAGATTTGAAGAGGTATATATATAAGTGCTGATCGACACTTAGATTATTTTGAGCCAGACATCTCTTATCTCTTCT
>KV016264.1:51024-69580 GCA_001598015.1 Dorcoceras hygrometricum
ATTTTTGACCCAGCCATTTCTTATCTTCTTCTCCAAACCCTCGTCGAGCTACTGTTCACCGTGAATTTCCACCACGCTGTGATGGGCTGACGGGCCCTGATGATCACGGACCGATGATTTCCACCGGCTGATTGGCTGTGCGTGGTATAGAGGCTTGATTTGAGTTGCCAGTTGATATACTGGTCTAGCTATCCGACTTTTTGATAGCCCTCATGCATTCATAGCATTGATTATAGCTTGTTGCATGTTTACTGCTTTGATAGCTCTTCGTACTGAGGCTTGACCTCGTATTTCTTTTCCTGCTTTTGTTGTTTGGGTCTGTGTTACCCATTTGCAGGAGTTTCAGGTAACCAAGCTGGATCGAGTGGAAGTTCAGTTGGTCGATCCCCGCATCCTTGAGTCCCAGCTTATTTATTATATGTATTGAACCGGGGGATGCCCCGTGTTATCATGTATTTGGGGATCTATCTTTTGAATTGATTTATGTGGTTACTTGCTGTATCGAGTTGAGTAAACTTTTATTTTGAATATCGAATATTTTGAACGTATGATTTGAAGTTCAGGCCTTTGTATTTCGAAAAATTTTTAAGCCCTGATTTTAAGCTTCCGTAATTATGCGCTTACTTAGTGTTAATTGTTGGTAATTAGCACGGGGCCTGACAGCACACCACTCCTTAATCTGTACATCAGGGAGGTACAAAGATGTACAAAGACTTGCAGAAATTGTACTGGTGGCCAGGAATGAAGTGTCATGTTGCGCAGTTCGTCTCAGAGTGTTTCACTTGCCAGCAGGTAAAGGCAGAGCACCAGCGACCAGCAGGAGTGTTGAGGCGACTTCCTATACCAGAGTTGAAATGGGAGAACGTCACGATGGATTTTGTTGTGGGGATACCGAGGACATTGCATGGATATAATTCTATATTGGTTATTGTCGATCGCCTCACTAAGTCAGCTCACTTTCTGCCAGTGAAGAAAACTTACAAGTCTGAACAAGTATGCTGAATTGTACATCAGGGAGATCGTTATTATTCATGGTATTCCGGTTTCTATTGTGTCAACCAGGGATCCAAGGTTAATGTCGGCGTTTTGGAGGAGTCTGCATCGAGCTTTAGGTACCAAACTAGCCTTTAGTACAGCTTTTCACCTCAGACAGACGATCAGTCAGAGAGAGTGATTCAGACTCTTGAGGATTTGCTACGTGCCTGCGAGATAGATTTTGATGGGAGCTGGGATACGAAACTTCCACTGGTTAAGTTCACGTATAATAACAGTTACCAGGATTCGATAGAGATGGCTCCATACGAGGCGTTATATGGACGCAAGTGCAGATCACCAGTCCATTGGGATGATGAAGGCGAGAGGGCTGATTTGGGTCCCGATATTGTTAGACAGACCGCCGAGGTTATTAATAGAGTTCGCGACAGGATGAGGACGGCACAGAGTATACAAAAGAGCTTGCTGACAGTCGTCGTCGTGAGTTGGAGTTTGAGGTAGGAGACCATGTGTTTCTAAAGGTGGCTCTGATGAAAGGAGTGATTAGGTTCAGCAGGAATGGGAAATTGAGTCCTAGATACATTGGGCCGTTTGAGATTCTGGGGATGGTAGGCACAATAGCGTATCGAGTGGCACTACCACCACACCTATCAGCAGTACATAATGTGTTCCACGTGTCTACGCTCCGGAAGTACATGTCGAAACCTTCACATGTGCTGAGTTATGAGCCGCTATAGTTACCCAAGACTTGTCATACGAGGAGAAGCCGGTGAGAACAGTGGCACGAGAGGAGATTGAGGAACATGGTCATTCCGATGATTAAGGTTCAGTGGGCGAACCACAATGAGCAAGAGACAACGCAGGAGACCGAGGCGGACATGCGCAACCGATACCCGGAGTTATTCGATGAGTCAAATTTCACGGGCGAAATTTTGTTTAAGGGGGGTAGAATTGTGACGTCCGAGAACCGAGATAGCCACATAGACCAACAAAATAATTATTTGAAAGATAAAATTGATTTTTAATGTCGTCCTTATTAATTTTTAAGTATATTTTTGACGTTGACGTCCCTTTAATTAGAATTCAGGATTTTGGTTCGAAGGGAGATTTTCGGAGGAAGACGCCCGAGCACGGTAACGGCTATTATGAAAATTTATTTGATTAAAATTTTTGAGAGGGAAAAATATTTTCATGATGATTATTAAAGGCTTATGGCGGATTCAAGTCCAATTATTTTAATTCTTGTTCAGGCTAAATTTAAAAAGTTTTTTTTAGATTTTACGTATATTCTTTTTACAGCTTAATTAATGCGCTCTTTTCAAATCCATTTAAATATTATCACTTTTAAAATTTTATGGGCACATTGAAAAGATGTAAAATTTATTTTTAACATTGTGTGAGCACTTTTATTTAAATTCCAATTTTTAGTAGCACTTTTAAGCCTAATTTTTTCTTAATTATGGGATTACCTCCCCAAAACCTTCTCATTAAACAAAAAAAGGGGGAAAACGTAGGGAATTTGTGAAAACAACAGCCGACAACCTAGGTTAGAAAGGTGAAAAATTCAGTTTCGCTCGCGGTGTTGCCCTCGCCGAGAATCGCCTTTCGATCATCTTCATTCGATGCAAGTAAATTCCGTTTTCTTTCTGCGTCGACGAGGTCCTATATTGCATGGGACTGCTGTCTTTTTGGCTGTGCACGTAGATTACTGTTTCTTGCTATACTGATGAAATTTTTATAGCCTGTTGCGAATTGAATTTTGTTGTGTCGTGCCTCTTTTATGATGAATTAATGTGCCATGTTTTTGCTTACAACTCCCCATCCTACGGCCGTTCGTGGGTAAGGCTGACTGTGGTATGCAACTTTCTAGTTTCTCTTCGTGCGCCACAGACGTCCCATGTTCAGTGGGGATTTGTGTGCGATCGGCGGCGGTGCGGCGAGGATTGGCTGATTGGCGATTCGTGTGCACAAGGGGGTGCGCAGGTGCTGTGCATCGCTGTGCGTGCGGCTTGCCTACCAGCCCGAATCACGTGGCTTGCCGTGAGCTGCCCAAGTGCTCCCTGTGTTGGCGATGATTGTGGACGTGAGTGCAACTAGAAATTTACATATTCATGTCCTTCCCTACGGCTTGGTGTATCTCGGTAGCGTGTGCACTGCCGAGCCTTTAAAAAACAAAGAGAAAAATCTTCTTTCCAAGCCGTGGGATCCTTCCAAAAAAAAAATTTAAGGGTATCGAGGCTTTTTGTTGTACGTAGCGGTTGTTTTGTAGAATTGTGCAGCAGAGTTCTTTTTGTGTGTGCAGTTTCTCTTCCCTAGCAGTGTGTGTAAGGTTGCAGCTTTGAAGAAAAAAAAAAGAGAAATGCCTTGCTTCTCAATTTTATCAAAGCCGTGAGTTTCAAAAAACAAAGACAGGAATTTTTGTGTTGTTTTAGGGCAAAGGCCGTGAGTTTTGAAAAAGAGAAAAGAAAAAAAAGTTATTGCTTTGGCAAACCGTGTGTCTTTTAAACAATAATAAATCATATGCCCCCAGGAGCACAGGCGAGTTGGTAAGACCTGTGGTAATGTGAGAATAACTTCTCCGGCTTCACGGGTTCGATTCTCGTGTGGAGCATATTCCCCACTTAAATATTGTGGGGTATGCTCTGAGAATTAGTTCGTTATATGGGCCACCTCCCCCGGGCGGCTGCCTATTCGTGCATATCCCACGATTTACCACCTGTATGGGCTAAGGGGCCTCTGACCTATACAGGGGGTTAGCCCATTAATGGGTTAACTTTTCGAATAATAAATCATATTCTTGCTCCAAGTGTGCATATGTGTGGTGTGTAGAGATTGGTGGAAATTATTTTTAAAGGGTGTGGGAATTACTTATTTATTTATTGATTGATTTCTATTGAAAAAAATTAATTTGAGATTTTTAAATGATTTGTGGCAAAGTTATGACTGATATTACGGGCGTGTGAATGCCGACCGATGGGTCGGGGTGTCCCGCCAAATTATTACGGGCGTATGGATGTCGATCGACGGGTCGATGTGCCCCACCAACTTGACTGATTATGGGCGTGTGAATGTCGGCCCTCGGGTCGGGGTGTCCCGCCAAATTAATGGATTCATATGAGCTTATTTAAGCTACTTGACTGATGACTGCAGAAAATTTCTGAGCCGCACTTCATAAAATAAATTGAGAAATAATTAAAGTATTTTTGAGGTTACTGGTTTATTATGAGGTTAAGGAAAATGACTAAAAGATTTTAATTGATGATAAATCTTCTTATTTTTAAAATGGATTGTGTTGAGGTTAATGGAAATTTTTGAAGGATTTCATTTGGCGGCCTTTTTATTTAAACACTTGACAAAATAAGTTTATGTTAAATAAATTATTTTATTGCATGTGCATGTTTTATGTATTATTTGCTATTCCAGGAGTTTACTTGCTGGGTCTCTAGGCTCACTAGATTTCGTCGATGCAGGTGAGGATGTATAGGCAGTGCTGGTTGGAGAGGGCTCGGTCGAGGTGAGAAGACGGTTATCGATGGACACATGTTTTCCGCAGATGAGGACATTTTTATGATTTACAGAATTTTTATTCTTTGAGGAAAAAGAAACTTTGTACGAGTATTTATTTTAGTTTTTCCTATTTCCTAGTTTGATGTTTACGAAGACGCTTGATTGGATCAACTTTTATGAATTATTGAGTATACGAATTTTCTGATTTATGTAGAATTTTTAAAAAAATTCCGCATTTTTCACTTGAAAATGTCGGTCGTTTCATCGCGCCTAAGCTGAATCAGCACGGATCAGAGCTGTGCACGATCTGAACGTAGAAAAATAAAAACTGCGAGAGCTGCAACAGCTCTGGTTTTTGAAAGTTGTTACGCACCAAATAGTATATCAAATCTGGTATAAAAACCAAGGTCGAAAACATCTGATTATACTCTATAAAAATTGAAAGATGAAGGTTTAAAATATGCGATGCAAGTATGTATGCTGAAAGCTGTAAATAAATCATCTGTTTGTTTATGAAAGTTCGGAGCTCAATCTCCTACGTCTCCTCTTCTTCCATTGCTGGAAGGATTCCACTTGAAGACTCAGCTCCTGTAACAATCCGATCCCAACAGCTGCAACTGTGAGAACTCCTAGCGCACCACACTAAACACCAGGCCGCAAGCTATGCCAACTACATCGCTAAGAATATGTTTAACGTCTCTGTTCAAAGACTACAAACACTAAGTTTAACGTCTTCGTGCCAAGACAAAAATTAAATTTGATTTGTGTATACATTCACTCTATTCTATTTCTCTCAAGCTCTCGAATATGTGAGTGAATGTGTGTATGTGTGTGAGGTCTAATCTATTTCAGATCAGTTCTCATTTTGTTGCCTCACACATTGGAAAGTGTTTCTTTAAAGCTGATAGGATCAGTAGTCTACATTGACGACGATGCTCCTCTGATCTGATCGTCGACTGCTTCTCTCTATCTGTTTTCTTCCCTCTCTTTGACTCTTTGTATTTCTCACTATTCGTTGTATATTCTTTTCTTTTGTGCATTATCTACTTCATTTGAATCTTCAGTGTATATGTAGCATTTTTATGAATTATGACCCTTGGAAGATCAACATAACTGGTGCCTATCAATCTGATCTTCATTCATGACATAAGCTTCCTCTTTTGGCTTTCAACGGCTCTTTTTCTGGCGAAGTTCTTCAGCTCGGAAAAAGTGCAGTTTTGTCCTTGCTTGTTTTGTTCTCATACGGTTTCCTTCGCTTGACCAGCTCTGGCCTGATCTTATACGCTGTTCCTCTGAGCTGATCCTCTGATCTTGGTCATCTAAGCTGCTTCATTCTTCTTTGTTCATATCACAGCTTTGCTCTATGATCTGGTCTGTGGTGCTCCAGCTTAGAACTTTGACCTGATCTTAGCGATGCTTCCTCTAATTTGTTCCTACTCTAATATGCTCTCTTCTTTTTTGTTCAGCTCTGAGCTGTTTTGTTCTTCGCTATACAGCTCTGAGCTCTGTACAGCTCTGAGCTGTTTGAGCTGTTCTACTAAGATATGGTTGCATGAGCTGATACGCTCTAAGCTAATCGATGCTTCTAAGCTGATCTTCTTCTTCGCTGAACTGTGCTCTTTGTTTATACCGTGCACTTTAGATGCTTCTAAGCTGATCTTCTTCTTCGCTGAACTGCACTCTTTGTTTATACCGCACAATTTAGCTCGCAGCTCTTGTCCGATCTGATATGCAATAGCGCACTTCTTCAGCTCGCAGCTCTTGTCCAATCTGATCTCCTATCAGCTTAGACATGCGCACTCATGTAGATCGTCAGTAACATAAGAGCAAGTTTTGTTGGCGCAGCGGCGGATCCAGATCCTGCTCTCGGGGCGCAGCGGAAGAATTAAAAATTTAGGAGCCCGGGAACGGTCAATACACCTATATAATAATTCAAACATTCATAGGATGTTTAGAATATACCTGTCTGGCAACTAGGCGCCTGACTCCGACTATTTCTCAAATGGAAATAGCACTTCTTTGGTTGCTCCTAATCAGGTCCACGACCGGTTTCCAATTCCTTCGCTGGAATGCACTAGAATCCCAACGAACATTTCGCGAGCAGAACCTCCTCGCCAGGACGATCGCAGCGAAGTGCGATGGCGGCGGGAGGAGGGAGAGGAGGAGAGGGGGAGAATTTTTTGAATAGCTTGTGTTGTGTGTTTTTCTTTCTCCCTTCATGCCATATTTATATATTGAGGGAAAGAGTTTGATGTAAACAAAACTGTGAACATTCGTTTCAAGTGGAACTGTGAACATTCATTTCAAGTAGAACTGTGAACATTCGTCTCAACTCGAACTGTGAACATTCGGTTCAATTCGAACTGTTAAAATTCGGTTCGACTCCCTCGATTGTGGTTTCATCATAATCCCGATCGATGATTAGATATCACCGATGTGCTCAGTTTACAAACTGATCATTATGATGTAAAATCAAATTTTCGGACAACTAAATCTATATATATGACAAGTTTTACTCTCATTAACTAAATATGGAAGTCCTACTCCCTTAGCTACTTTCGGGAAGTCATGCTCCCAATCTTCCTCTTATTATACTCAACACGTTGAGTACCATATCCTTGTCTGCACGGGATTTGGTAAACCAGTACATTGTGTGACCCTCAATGGTTCAGGAATACAGCTAGCCGTGGGCTCACAACTCATTGTGAATCAGAAAACACATTTTTCTGATCTACCCATCGGATCATGGTAAAGCGCATAGCAACATCGCCCCATGATCCCCTAGGTATCACTGATAGTGTCTGCAAGAACCAGTCGGTAATGTTTAGCGTATACTATGGTCCTTTCAACTCATATATCTCGATCGAATCAACGATCATTGGTAAATCGAGAGTCGTTAGAGATTTGATATCCATGCATACATCTTGGAGATCAGAATAGCGACATCGCGAGTGCTACCAGGTAAACTCATTTACACTGAAGCACAAGAGTACTCTGGCCAGAGATTTTTCACACTATTATCTCCTCAGATAGCATAGGATATCCACGCACTAGGGCGAGCGGTGAATCCTCGACAACAAGGCATCGACTCCCACATGCTTCGTGACCTCACCCAATCTCGACACCTGGTGACCCTCACGGAGTCAGTAAACGAGTCAAAGTGAGGCGACTAATCATGTAGAGTCTCAATGATGTTTCAAGTAGTAAGTACTAATCCATACAACCAAGACCTCAGACTCTCCACTCGACAAATGGTAACCACTTGGAGAATCCGAACGAGGGTAGCTCGATATTTCGCCAGGCAAACCATCAATCTGCATGCTCAGAACATCACAATGTTCCCTACCAATGAAACGTGGTACTTCACATCGCAGATGCTAGTCTCAAACTCGGGCGGCCTTATCCTCGTTTTGATAGTCCAATCGACCAGGAACAAGTTCAGAATACACAGTGACTATTAGATGTGTTTCATGATAGCCATCATATCCAGTATCACATCTAACATACACTATGGTGCATTCTAGGTCTTTATCCAACACAATTGTTAACATTATAAAATAATGCTGATAAAGAATGCCATATATAAAATGCGAATTTCATAAACAAATATTGTTTTACACAAAGAGTCATCAAAAGCCCACACGCCACAAGTTGGCTAGTTGGGAACCTACTCTAACAAGTTTTGTGTTCATCAAAATCTAGATCGGATCTGTTACATAGATCTAATAGTTTCTAAAATTCCTAGTCGATTGGGCAGTTCAAAACAAGGATAAGGGCCACCCGAGTTTGATACTAGCATCTGCGATGCAAAATATCACGTTTCATTGATAGGAAACATGGAGATGTTCTGAGTATACATGATGGGTAGTGACCTAGTGATCTAAAGAACTATCGTCGTTCGTATTTTCAAAGTGGTTATGATTTGTCGAGTGGATTAAGTCCGAGGTTTTGATTATACATCATTAGTCCTTATTACTGGAAACATTAAATGAAACCCTACATGATAGGTAAAATTTCTCAAAAATTTTACCTAGAATATTGTTCTATTTAGTGTGAGAGTACTAGGAATTTAGTTCTGTAGAGTATTGAGTTGAATGGGTTTAGTTAAATTGTAACGCCCAGCCATTTATATAGTCCACAATTAGAAAGTTATGAGATTTGAGGGATTACATTGAAATGCTATTCTATTCGCTTAAATTTCAGATTTCATGATTTAGTGATTTCAGCTTTCTATATTGAATTAAGTTTTAGCTTTTACTTTATATCAGCTGTCACTCTACGATAAGTTGAGATTCAGATATTAGAATGCGATTGCAGCAGCTGTTTAGCCGGTTATTGCAAGACAATCGAATCCTTCTTTTTAACTAAAATGGTTCGGTTTAATGCATCAGATTTCTCTTTAAAAGGAGTAGCACTTTTAAAAAGATTTGAGCATCTTGATTAAAACGTGTTTCTTCCTTAGGCATTTGAAATCATATATATAGAATGTTAGACACATCATGCATCATTATTTTCAAATCAAAACATTTCCAAAAGCAAGCGGTGCTTCTATCAAAGAAATCGGGCGAAAGTCTTTTAAAGCTTTTTGAAGGAGACGAGCGGTGCGTACGTAAGTTGCTAGGCTTCATCTGTGATTGTGTTACAGAATTCAGGCAAGTAAACTATGTTTCTTGCTCACTCAGTGAAAGCATATATTCAGTTCTGTATGCATGTGTGTTTGAGTTTTAAAGGATTTGAAGTTTTGCTACGACGGTTCTTCAAATAAAAGTATGTTCATGCTCTGTTTTTACAAAGGTACGTGTTTACTGTATTTTGATTCACAAAAGATTTTAGAAATGGTTTGATGATGTTCTTGAGTTTTCTAAAGATTATTCTTCGAAGCAGCTTACAAGTAGCTTATTCGATCATTTCCAGAAATTTCTTGAGATATTTTGATTTCCTCAGACAAAGGAAACCATCGTTATTCATG
Source organism: Dorcoceras hygrometricum (assembly GCA_001598015.1). Classification (NCBI taxonomy): domain Eukaryota; kingdom Viridiplantae; phylum Streptophyta; class Magnoliopsida; order Lamiales; family Gesneriaceae; genus Dorcoceras; species Dorcoceras hygrometricum. Next base: position 60,494 of record KV016264.1, read on the forward strand.
TTGATTCTTATGGTTAAGTCTGAAGTCGGGTTCTTAAAACACCACTGATATTCTACGTTGAAAATATTCTAAGTATAGATTTCAACAGTTGCATTGTTTCGCCATCAGCTGTTGTATTGTTTTGTCATCAGCTGTTGCATTTTTATTGTTCAACTGCTGTCAGCTATTGCATTGTTTCGTAATCAGCTGTTGCTTTGTTAGTATCCAACTGTTGTCAGTTGTTGCGCTTGTTATGTTCAGCTGTTGCATTACTCATGTTCAACAGAATTCAGGTGTTGCTTTATTTCAGCAGTTGCTTCTTTTGTCGTCAGCTGTTGCTCTTGTTAGTGTTCAGCTGTTCGTTTGTTCAACACCTGAAATTCTTTGTTAAGTTACGTTGACTGCTGAGTTGACCATATCAATTCGTTGACAGCTGAGTTGACCAATCCTATTTCATAGTTACATCTGTTCATCATTCAAACAGTATCCCAAGCCACGTCTGTTTCTTACGCTAACGACATCGTTTCATTTAACACATATGTTTCAATGTTAGCGGATATCCTTACAGCTGAATTGTTTCTTCTTCCTCGTGACGTCTGTGTTCAGTCAGATGTTACTTGTTCATTTTCACTTCAATTCGAAAGAATTATTCGATTCATTTGAGAGATTCAAGTAGTATTTTTATTCAGTTTTCATCTTCGCAAGTATTACAGAGAATTCTTGAAGTGTTCCAAAACATCATTGAACAACCAAAAACCAGTAAATCGTGACATCGTTTCATTTAACACATATGTTTCAATGTTAGCGGATATCCTTACAGCTGAATTGTTTCTTCTTCCTCGTGACGTCTGTGTTCAGTCAGATGTTACTTGTTCATTTTCACTTCAATTCGAAAGAATTATTCGATTCATTTGAGAGATTCAAGTAGTATTTTTATTCAGTTTTCATCTTCGCAAGTATTACAGAGAATTCTTGAAGTGTTCCAAAACATCATTGAACAACCAAAAACCAGTAAATCGTACTAGAAAGAAAGAAAACAGATTTACGAAAGAAAGAAAGAGCAGAAAAATTATGTTTATGAAAAGTTTTAAGTTATGACTTTGGCAAAAAATGGTCCCTAGAGGAAGGGCGAGTGCGCGGCTGACGAACCGTGTGCCCTTTCAACCGGAGGAAGGATAAGGATTACAGATTGACGGATCTGTATACCCCTTCACCATGAGCTTTATGCTAAGAGACTGATATCAGGAGTTTGATCAAACGAATTGGACCAAATGTACAAGTGTCTTTGTCATAATTTCAGAAAATAAATAAGAGCACAAGTGTGATTTTAATCACAGCTCTAAAGAAAGTTTAAAGGAAAAGATTTCAGAACGTTTTATGTCAGGCCCCGTGCTAATCACACAAGATTAGAGAAAAATTAAGCACATAATCACGGAAGCGTAAAACAGGGCTTAAAAAATTTTCGAAATCATTTGGGCCTGAACTCAAAACATACATTCAAAATATCGATACTGAAAATACAAGTTGACCCAAACTCATACAATACAGGTAACAACAAATATCAATCATCTACGATCCCCAAAATACATAATAACACAGGGCATCCACTGGTTCAATACATAATAAAAGTATACTGGGACTCAAGGAAACGGGGATCGACCAGCTGGCACTCCACTCGGTCCAGCTTGGTTACCTGAAGATCCTGCAAATGGGTAACACAGACCCAAACAACACAAAAGCAGGAAAACGACTACGAGGTAAAGCCTCAGTACGAATAGATATCAAAACAACTAATCATGCAACAAGCTATAATCAATGCTATGGAATGCATGAGGGCTATCAAGGATCAGATAGATAGACCAGTGTATCAACTGGCAAATCATCTCAGTCAGCCTCTATACCCGCACGATGTATCCAGGTCATCAATCAATCTGTCAATCAGGCTCAAGATGTATGCATGTATGCCAATTCAATATTCAATGCACAACGCATACAATTCAATACGTGAAAACAGAATGAAAAACTCAATCAATTCACAAGCTGTATCACGTAAATGATAGAAGCATATCATCAGATCTCACAACATCAACTACAGCCATGTTCACGCTCAAAGCTGTTAAATCTGCTCAATTCGTACCTTCAACGGCTGATTCTACCTCAACAGATTTCTCACAAGGCACTGAAACTCACGGCCTAGGCCACCAGCTTTCTCCGGGCTTCCTCAACCACGACAGAATACTTCCCAGGAGCTGAAATCGCTAAAGCATCGCATAATTCAAAACAATTCCCAGTCCACTTCTGAACTTCTAAATATCCTACCCACGGCTTGAACACAAACAGATTCTACAAGTCTACGTAGGTATTAACAATAAGGGCAAAGCTCAAAACCAAGAAGAACTCTTACCCAGAAGGTCGAAACTAACGAATGAACAACCGGGCCAGATTTCTCAAGAATCTTCGAACGAGCAGCAACTCTGCGCTTCTTCCTCAATTCGTTCTACAGCCACTAACAAGGTAGCAATTGAAAAAGGAACTCTCAAGGAACCTAACGCCACCTAAATCGTCCAAAACAGAGGCTGAAATCGACGAATATTGAAGAACGAAATGCTCAGGTGAACAGTAGCTAGAACGAGGGTTTGAAATTGGAGATAAGAAATATCAGGCTCTCAATAACCCTAAGTGTCGATCAACACTAGTCTATATATCTCTTAAATCCAACAGCTGCTGTTCTCAATTAATCAGCATACATCGAAACAGTAGATATCTTACAACAAAAACCAGCAGTTTCTCTCAACAAAATCAGCAGCAACCAACAGAAGTTTCATTCATAAAAGAACATCAAAACGACGCCGCATCAACTAATCAAAACGACACCGCATCGCTCCAGCAGCTGACGACAGATTCCTATCAAAATAACCAGCAGCTGGTCGCGCTAAACAACTCAAACGACGTCGTAAAGGACACATCACCATTGCTGCCAACAGCTGATAAAAAGCGTTACACCCAAAACGCTGCGTTTTAACTTATACGACGTCGCCTCTCATCAGCGACTGGTTCCTCAAAGCAACAGCTGGTCACTCAGCTTGGATAATTCCTCACAACGCAACAGCTGATAGCGCTACCATTCAGCAGTCAACACCAAAAAGTTGACCAACACGTGTCGCTTTCTCGTTAATCTCGCACCTGCGCAACTGCTGCCAGCAGATATCTCATCAAGCGCTACTACTGAATAGCGAAACGACGACGCATCAGTCCCGCGTCATCAACAACTGATCATATTCATCAGCTGGCGCTACAGTACCGTTGACTCGCGTTTACATCTGAAATGCGCGACAACTAATTCCTTGCATTAGCGCTACGTCTGATTTCACAAAACGACAGCGTTTTTCTTCAAAACGCTAGGAATTCAGATTTCACCAAAAATTCGAAATTCTAAAATCTTAAAATTCGAAAATCCTAAATTCGAATTTCTCAATCCTCTCATTCTCCCCATCTTAAGAGATTTCATCCTCGAAATCAAAGGCAAACACAGGGAAGAAAATCAAGCAAACATTCAAATCAAACGCAAACATCTAAACAAGCTCGAATCAAAGCTTAGAAATTACCTGGAATTTACACTATCAGTGCTCAAACAGATGAGGCCAATATTGTCTCATCTTCTCCTCAACCTCCCAGGTAGCTTCTTCTCGGCCATGCTTACTCCACTGGACCATCACCAACGAAATTATCTTGTTTCTCAGCTGCTTATCCTTCCTATCCAGAATCTGCACTGGATATTCTACATAGCTCAAGGCAGAATCCAGCTCAACTTCGTCGGTTCTCAACACATGGGAAGGATCTGGCTCATATTTCTTCAACATTGACACATGAAAAACGTCATGTATCGCTGCTAATTCATCAGGCAGCCTCAATCGATAAGCCAACTGTCCAATCCGCTCAACAATCTCATACTCAGCCACTCGCATGTTCCCCTGTTTCAAGTTGTCAAACTCCCGCTCCCGGCTGTTATAGAAGGAATCCGGGGTATACTCCTGTCTGAACGCCTCACAGAAGCTCTCCCAAGTGATCACAGCCCCACTATCACGGAGGATACGAGAAGTACCCCTCCACCAGCACTGTGCATTGTACCTCAGCTGCAACACCGCCAGCTTCAGTCTCTTCTCGGGAGCGTACTCCAGAGTATCAAACAACTCCTCCATCTGAGCTAACCAAGCCTCATCCATCGCACACCGCCAGCTTCAGTCTCTTCTCGGGAGCGTACTCCAGAGTATCAAACAACTCCTCCATCTGAGCTAACCAAGCCTCATCCATCGCACCACCCTCGGCTGCAGAAAACGTCGGAGGGTTCGTCCGTTGAAACCTAGCTAGGACCAACTCCATCTCGCCTATCTGTATATTAACATTCTCAACCTGATGAACATCATCATCACTACCTGCCCTAGACTCCTCCGCAATACGTCTAGTCGTCCTACCTCTTCCTCTCCTCGGCGACATCTAAACAATTCTAGAGGTAAGATCTCCCAGCAGATATATCACATAGACAGAATAAAGATCACATAAGTCACAAAGTCAATCAAAATCAAGTCAAAACTCTGTGCCTAGACTCGAGTGTGACCAAAGAAAATCGAGCTTATCCCAGTTTAAGCTCTGATACCAAAAATGTCAGGCCCCGTGCTAATCACACAAGATTAGAGCACAATTAATCACATAATCACGGAATCGTAAAACAGGGCTTAAAAAATTTTCAAAATCATTTGGGCCTGAACTCAAAACATACATTCAAAATATCGATACTCAAAATACAAGTTGACCCAAACTCATACAATACAGGTAACAACAAATATCAATCATCAACGATCCCCAAAATACATAATAACACAGGGCATCCCATGGTTCAATACATAATAAAAGTAGACTGGGACTCAAGGAAACGGGGATCGACCAGCTGGCACTCCACTCGGTCCAGCTTGGTTACCTGAAGATCCTGCAAATGGGTAACACAGACCCAAACAACACAAAAGCAGGAAAACAACTACGAGGTCAAGCCTCAGTACGAAGAGATATCAAAACAGCTAATCATGCAACAAGCTATAATCAATGCTATGGAATGCGTGAGGGCTATCAAGGATCGGATAGCTAGAACAGTGCATCAACTGGCAAATCATCTCAGTCAGCCTCTATACCCGCACGGTGTATCAACCGGGGAAATCATCGGTTCGTGATCTTCAGAGCCCGTCAGCCCATCACAGCTCAGTGATAGACACTCGAATCCGGTAGTCACCACTCCGATGATAGCGTTGGACTTTTCAGGCACAACTCATCAGTCGGCCAGTCACAACGTGGCTTTCAATCAGGTCATCAATCAATCTGTCAATCAGGCTCAAGATGTATGCATGTATGCCAATTCAATATTCAACGCACAACGCATACAATTCAATACGTGAAAACAGAATGAAAAACTCAATCAATTCACAAGTTGTATCACGTAAATCACAGAAGCATATCAGCAGATCTCACAACATCAACTACAGCCATGTTCACGCTCAAAGCTGTTAAATCTGCTCAATTCGTACCTTCAACGACTGATTCTACCTCAACATACTTCTCACAAGGCACACAGGGGATACAACGACTGATTCTACCTCAACATACTTCTCACAAGGCACTGAAACTCACGGCCTAGGCCACCAGCTTTCTCCGGGCTTCCTCAACCACGGCAGAATACTTCCAGGAGCTGAAATCTTCTAAAGCATCACATAATTCAAATAAATTCCCAGTACACTTCTGAACTTCTAAATATCCTACCCACGGCTTGAACACAAACAGGTTCTACAAGTCTACGTAGGTATTAACAATAAGGGCAAAGCTCAAAACCAAGAAGAACTATTACTCAGAAGTTCGAAACTAACAAATGAACAACCGGACCAGATTTCTCAAGAATCTTCGAACGAGCAGCAACTCTGCGCTTCTTCCTCAATTCGTTCTACAGCCACTAACAAGGTAGCAATTGAAAAAGGAATTCTCAAGGAACCTCGCGCCACCTAAATCATCCAAAACAGAGGCTAAAATCGACGAAGATCAAAGAACGAAATGCTCGGGTGAACAGTAGCTAGAACGAGGGTTTGAAATTGGAGATAAGAAATATCAGGCTCTCAATAGTCCTAAGTGTCGATCAACACTAGTCTATATATCTCTTAAATCCAACAGCTGCTGTTCTCAATTAATCAGCATACATCGAAACAGTAGATATCTTACAGCAGAAACCAGCAGTTGCTCTCAACAAAATCAGCAGCAACCAACAGACGTTGCATTCGTAAAAAAACATCAAAACGACGCCGCATCAACTAATCAAACGACACCGCATCGCTCCAGCAGCTGACGACAGATTCCTATCAAAACAACCAGCAGCTGGTCGGCTAAACAACTCAAACGACGTCGTAAAGGACACGTCACCTTGCTGCCAACAGCTGATCAAAAGCGTTACACCCAAAACGCTGCGTTTTAACTTATACGACGTCGCCTCTAATCAGCGACTGGTTCCTCAAAGCAACAGCTGGTCACTCAGCTGGGATAATTCCTCACAACGCAACAGCTGATAGCGCTACCATTCAGCAGTCAACACCAAAAGTTGACCAACACGTGTCGTTTTCTCATTAATCCTTGCACCCACGCAACTGCTGCCAACAGATATCTATTCAAGCTCTACTACTGAATAGCGAAACGACGACGCATCACTCCCGCGCCATCAACAACTGATCATATTCATCAGCTGGCGCTACAGTACCGTTGACTCGCGTTTACATCTGAAATGCGCGACAACTAATTCCTTGCATTAGCGCTACGTCTGATTTCACAAAACGACAGCGTTTTTCTTCAAAACGCTAGGAATTCAGATTTCACCAAAAATTCGAAATTCTAAAATCTTAAAATTCGAAAATTCTAAATTCGAATTTCTCAATCCTCACATTCTCCCCACCTTAAGAGATTTCGTCCTCAAAATCAAAGGCAAACACAGGGAAGAAAATCAAGCAAACATTCAAATCAAACTCAAACATCTGATCTGAAATGCGCGACAACTAATTCCTTGCATTAGCGCTACGTCTGATTTCACAAAACGACAGCGTTTTTCTTCAAAACGCTAGGAATTCAGATTTCACCAAAAATTCGAAATTCTAAAATCTTAAAATTCGAAAATTCTAAATTCGAATTTCTCAATCCTCACATTCTCCCCACCTTAAGAGATTTCGTCCTCAAAATCAAAGGCAAACACAGGGAAGAAAATCAAGCAAACATTCAAATCAAACTCAAACATCTAAACAAGCTCGAATCAAAGCTTAGAATTACCTGGAATTTACACTATCACTGCTCAAACATATGAGGCCAATCTTGTCTCATCTTCTCCTCAACATCCCAGGTAGCTTTTTCTCGGCCATGCTTACTCCACTGGACCATCACCAACGGAATTATCTTGTTTCTCAGATGCTTCTCCTTCCTATCCAGAATCTGCACTGGATATTCTACATAGCTCAAGGCAGAATCCAGCTCAACTTCGTCGGTTCTCAACACATGGGAAGGATCTGGCTCATATTTTCTCAACATTGACACATGAAAAACTTCATCTATCGCTGCTAATTCATCAGGCAGCCTCAATCGATAAGACAACTGTCCAATCCGCTCAACAACCTCAAAGGGACCAACGAATCTAGGAGCTAATTTGCCTTTGAATCTGAAGCGCATCACGCTCTTGAAAGGAGAAACTTTGAGAAATACTCGATCGCCAACCTCAAACTCTAACGGTCGACGTCTTCGGTTAGCATAGCTGGTGAACCTATCTTGTGCATCCTTCATTCTACTTCGAATCAAATCAATCTGGTCTTTCATATGCTGCACAAACTCAGGGGTAGAAAGCTGTTTCTCACCAACTTCTTCCCAACAAATCGAAGATCTGCACTTGCGACCATACAATGCTTCAAATGGAGCCATCCCGATAGTCACCTGGTAGCTATTGTTATACGAAAACTCAACCAAGGACAAGAATCCTGCCAGCCACCAATGAAATCCATCACAACTGCATGCAGCATATCCTAAAGTCTGGATGACCCGCTCAGACTGACCATCTGTCTGTGGGTTATAGGCTGTACTCATAGCGAATCTCGAACCCATCGCTGCTCTAACTCTTACAAAAACGAGAAGTGAATCTTGGATCTCTGTCAGACACTATCGAAATAGGAACTCCATGCAATCTAACCACATGGTCGATGTACAGCTTCACCATTTTCTTCATCGAACACCTCACATCATAGGGAATGAAATGGGCAGACTTTGAAAGTCTATCAATCACCACCCAAATCGCATCACATCCCCTACTCGGAGGTAGATGTGTCAGGCCCCGTGCTAATTACCAATAATTAACACATAATAAGCGCATAATCACGGAAGCTTAAAATCAGGGCTTAAAAATTTTTCGAAATACAAAGGCCTGAACTTCAAATCATACGTTCAAAATATTCGATATTCAAAATATAAGTTAAATCAACTCAATACAGCAAGTAACCACATAGATCAATTCGAAAGATAGATCCCCAAATACATGATAACACGGGGCATTAACACATAATAAGCGCATAATCACGGAAGCTTAAAATCAGGGCTTAAAAATTTTTCGAAATACAAAGGCCTGAACTTCAAATCATACGTTCAAAATATCCGATATTCAAAATATAAGTTAAATCAACTCAATACAGCAAGTAACCACATAGATCAATTCGAAAGATAGATCCCCAAATACATGATAACACGGGGCATCCCCCGGTTCAATACATATAATAAATAAACTGGGACTCAAGGATGCGGGGATCGACCAACTGAACTTCCACTCGGTCCAGCTTGGTTACCTGAAACTCCTGCAATGGGTAACACAGACCCAAACAACAAAGCAGGAAAAGAAATACGAGGTCAAGCCTCAGTACGAAGAGCTATCAAAGCAGAAAACATACAACAAGCTATAATCAAGCCAGTCACAGCACCCAATCAGGTTATCAAATCAAATCTGTCAATTCAGGCTCAATATGTATGCATGATGCCAATCAATATCAATGCTCAGCTCAA
>KV016265.1:24979-55887 GCA_001598015.1 Dorcoceras hygrometricum
GGATCATGGGGCGATGTTGCTAGGCGCTTTACCATGATCCGTTGGGCAAGTCCGAAATTGTGATTTCGGAGCCACAATGGTTGTGGGCCCACGGCTAGCTGTATCCCTGAATCATTGAGGGTCACACAAGTACTGGATTCATGATCCCCGCACGGAAACTGAGCTCAATGTGTTGAGCATACGAAGAGGATTTTAGGGAGTGCGACTTCCTAAAAGTCAACAGGGGTCAAATTGCGATTTCCCGCTGTTGAGGGGCAAAACTGTCATTTTGGACTAGGTATCTGAAAATTTTTTTTCACTTCATAACATTCAGTTTTGGAAACTGATTCGATCGGTCTGATCTGATCGTCGATTGGAGTTGTGATGAAATCGTAGTTATTTAAATGAACCGAATGTTCATATGGACCTGGGTATGACCCAAGTCCATTGGGCCGGTTCGATCCCATCTATCACCTTTATTAAGTTAAGATGATTAGGCTTGAAAACACAAGGATCATAACCTAAACCTAGCCTCCATAGACCACTCGGCCGCCCCTCTCGTCTCGCCCCCTCTCTCGGCCGCGCCGCCGCCCAAGTGCCGCCTCCCCGCCGCCGCGTACGTTGATCGGACTTGTTCCGATCAGCTTAACGAGGAGTTTTCGTCCATGATGAATTCGTCAGTCCTTCTAGTGCAGGCTGATGAAGGTGTCTTGAATCCGGTCGTGGACCTGATTTATGATCTACCGCCGCCTACAGTTTGAAGTGCCGGTTTCCTCGAGAAACTGGTCGGAGCCAGGCGCCTAGACACCCGCAAGGTAACTATCTACGAACACCCTATGAATGTTTGTAGATTTTATTGAATGTATGGAACACTTTCCGGGAAATTTTTGTTTTTCCGCTGTGCCCCGGGAAGTGGGATCCGGATCCGCCACCTCTTTCTCAACAACAGATTGGCTATGAGCACAGAATATCATCCCCAGAAAGATGGCCAATCTGAGAGAACTATCCATACGTTGGAGGATATGTTACGAGCTGTTGTAATGGATTTTGGTGGTAGCTGGCAAGACGCGTTGTCTTTGGTGGAATTTTCCTACAATAACAGCTATCAAGTGACGATTGTCATGGCGCAGTTTGAGGCTTTGTATGGCAGGAAGTTCAGATCGCCAGTTTGTTGGGAAGAAGTAGGGGAGAAGCAGCTATATGCCCCAGATTTTGTGCAGAAAATGAAAGATCATGTGGATCTAATTCGACAGCGGATGAAAGCTGCCCAGGATCGCCAAGCCAGTTATGCGAATAAGAGTTATGCGCTTTGGACACAATGGAAAGTTAGCCCCTCGTTACGTCGGACCGTATGAGATCGTTGAGAGGATTGGCCGTTAGCGTATCGGCTGTTGTTGCCTCCGGAATTATCTTCTCTACATGATGTCGTTTCCATGTTGAGGAAGTACGATCCAGATCCATCTCATGTGCTTAGAACTGACGAGGTTGAGCTAGATCAAACGTTGAATTATCAGGAATATCCGTTGCACATCCTTGGTAGAAAAGAGAAACAATTGAGGAATAAAACCATCCCGTTGGTGATGGTGCAATGGAGCAAGCATGGAAGGGAAGAAGCTACTTGGGAGTTGGAAGAAAAGATGCAGCGCGAGTGGCCGCACCTGTTTTAGTAGCTGTCGTACTAGATTCACAATAGTTGTAGTTTTGGTTGTATTTCTTTCCTAATTGTTGTTGGTTGCTTGCTCAGTTATCTTTAACTCTTGGCCATGTGTTTGGCGATTTTCTGTTTTGGTTTTCTGTTGTTAAGTTGTATTTCCAGAATTTTTGTTTGATTTCAAGGACGAAATCCTTTTTAGTGGGGGAGAAATGTGAGACCTGAAATTTAATACAATATTAATTGTTGGATTAATCGGTTCTTAAGGAATTCTGGATGTTCAGATTTCATTTGGAAGGTTTGTATATAATTTTGGTTCGGATTTCATATTTGAAATAATTCTTGACAGTTTGGTACTTTCGCGTTAGAGACCAGATGTTGGTTTTGTATAGTGTGCAAACGTCGAGCGCTAAGGAATTCAGCAGTTGGTGTGTTTGCCTCCAGTAGCGATCAGTTGTTGGGTTAGGCGACGCCGTTTAAATTAGTTGAAACGCAGCGTTTTGGGTGTAATGTTTAGCGTCATCTGGTGGTCGCGTAAGACAATTATTGTTGAGGGATCTGTTGCATTGTTTTATCCAGCTGCTGGTTTGGTTGATCAGCTGTTGACAGCAAGGATGACGTGTCCTATGCGACGTCGTTTGGTTATGTTGATGCGACGCCGTTTTGCTTAGCATTGTTTGAGAATTCAGCCGTTGGTTTTTTCAGCTGTTGGCAGTTTTAGTGTCCAGCAGTAGGAATCTGTTGTAGCGCATATCCAGCCGTTGATTTGTGGAGCAGTGCAACTGCTGAATTTTATCGGTGGAATCTATTCCTATCCGCTGTCAGCTGCTGAGAAGTGTATATATATTAGAAGACTTAGTCTTCGATTGGATTATCAGATTCCATAATTAGCGATATTTTCCCCCGATTGTTGTTCTTCGCTTTGAACCGTAGAACACTGTTCACCGTGAGTTTCTCCGACGAATTTCCGTCGTTTTCGGTTACCATTTTGGACGTTCGATGTAATGCCCCAGATTTTATGGATTACAATGCTATTCTATTTAAATCTTGATTTAATCGAGTTTTAGATTTCAGTTATGTATGGTTTAACTTTCTTGTTTTAAAAGCTAAATTTCAGATTTCATAAATGCGTGAATTCTGATTTCATGTTTACGCAATTATCAGCCTTCATTATGTTTTGGGTTGATATCCAGAAGTTAGAATGCAATAACAGTAGATGTCTAGTCGATTTCTGCAAGCCAATTGAATCCTTTGTTTTAATTAAAATCGTTTGGTTTCCATGTGCATCATTTTCATTTTAAAATATAGTACGCTTTTAGAAAATTTTGGCATATTGATTTAAATGCGTTTCTTCTCTAGGCATTTACAAATCATATATATATAGGATGTTAGCTGCTTCATGCATCATTATCTTCAAATCAAATTACTTTTAAGCGGTGCTCTCTCTCAAGAAACCGAACAAAATACTTTTTAAGTTTTTCGAAGGAGACGATCGGAGTGTTAGTGGTTGGCTGGATTTCTACTGCAGTTGTGTTAAAGAATTCAGGCAAGTAAACTCTGTTTCTTGCTCACTCAGTGAAAGCATATATTCAGTTCTTTTTGCATGTTTATATGAGGTTTTAAAGTATGGAAGATAACTTCGGTTGTTCTTCAGAAAAACCAGAAGTTCATGCTCTATTTTTTTATGAAAGTTGCGTTTTACTGTATTTTGATCCAGAAATGTTTTAGAAAAATGGTTTGATGATGTTCGTCCAGTGTATTCTTGAGAATTCTAAAAGATATATCATCGAAGTAGCTTACAAGTAGCTTATTCTATCATTTTCCAGAAATTTCTTGAGATATATTGAATTATTCAGACGAAGGTAACCGTTGTAGTTCATGTTTTTCCACACTGTTAAGTCTGAAATCTGGTTCTTATACCACGACTGATATTTCTTGGGTGAAAATATTCTAAGTATAGATTTCAGCTGTCGCATTGTTTGATATATTCAGTTCTGTTTGCATGTTATATGAGGTTTTAAGGTATGGAAGATAACTTCGGTTGTTCTTCAGTAAAAACCAGAAGTTCATGCTCTATTTTTTTATGAAAGTTGCGTTTTACTGTATTTTGATCCAGAAATATTTTATAAAAAATGGTTTGATGATGTTCGTCTAGTATATTATTGAGAATTCTAAAATATATATCATCGAAGTAGCTTACAAGTAGCTTATTCGATCATTTTCCAAAATTTCTTGAGATATTTTTAATTCTTCAGATGAAGGTAACCGTTGTAGTTCATGTTTTTCCACACGGTTAAGTCTGAAATTTGATTCTTATATCACGACTGATATTTCTTGGGTGAAAATATTCTAAGTATAGATTTCAGCTGTCGCATTGTTTGCGTTCAGTAGTTTCGATCAGCAGTCGCACTATTTCATGTTCAGCTGTTGCATGATTTATGTTCATCAGCTGTTGTATTGTCTGTCGTCAGCTGTTGCGTTGATTCGTATGTGTTCACCTGTTGTCAGCTGTTGTATAGTTCATGACCAGCTGTTGACTTTGTTTGTTGTCAGCTGATGTATTAATTCATATTCAGCTGTTGGTTTTGTTCATCAGCTGTTGGGATATTGTTCAGCTGTTGGTTTGTTCAACGACTGAAAGTCCTTGTTTAAGTTGCGTTGACATCTGTTTGACCAGAAGAAATCTGATTTGTTTCTTTTTTGTTGAGACTCTTACGTCTAATTCAAATTTCATCCTCTGTGTCTTAAATACTTATTCAATTGATACAGAAAGCATAGATTTGAATTCCTTATTAATTTCCACTTCAATTCGAAAGAATTATCCGATTCAATTGAACAGATTTGAGAGCTTTTATTCAGTTTTCATCTTCGCAAGTTTTACAGAGAAATCCCTTGAAGTTCCAGAACATCATTAGACAAAAGAAAAATCAGTAATTCGTACCATAAAGAAAGAAAACATATTTCAGAAAGAAAAGAAAGAGCAGAACAATGTTTTAGAAATGTTTTAAGTTATGACAACGAAGAGGGTCCCTAGAGAAAGGGTGAGTGCGCGGCTGACGAACCGTGTGCCCTTTCAACCAGAGCAAGATCAGGTTTATAGATAGACGGGTCTGTAAGCCCCTTAACCATGAGCCATAGTGCTAAGAGACTGATATCAGGAGTTTGATCAAACGAATTGGAACAAATGTTTAAAGTGTTGTCATAATTTTTTAAAATGAAAGAAGAGCACCAGTGTGATTTTAATCACAACTCTAGAGATGTTTAAAGAAAATGTTTTCAGAATTGATTATGTTTTATGCTTTCAGTTTCTATCAGATTTCTCAGATATGTTATTGCGCTTGTTCATTCTGAAGCGTATTCAGACTTCAGTTATGTATTCAGATTTCAGATTCCAGTTACAGTATCAACTTCTATTGCATGATTTCGTTATTCCAGATTTTACCTGCTGAGCCTTTGGCTCATTGAGTGCAGGTAATGAGCAGTAAAGAGCTGGAGGGAGATGATCAGAAAGGAAGGATGTGTTTATCGTGGACATGAGATTTAATTTTTCGTTTCAGACCTTGTTTCGTTGTACAGAAAATCTAATCGTAGTTTTTGTAGTATCATATTTCTAGTTTCGTTGTTTTGTAGAAATTCTGTACAGAGATTTCTAGTTTCGATGTTTTGTAGAAATTCTGTACAGACTCCATATTTAACTATGTATACAGTTTCTTTTGAATCATCAGATTTCTATCATTTTAGCGTATCTATTGTTAATCAGATGTGAAATAGTTCCGCGTCTTTTTATTCTTCACGTCTGAGTTCCTTCAACAGATATGAGTTGTGTTTATTCACACTTTAGTCCAGAAAGTTAGTAACGACTGGTTGTGTCATCAAGATCGAAATTTCTGGGTCTTTCAATTCGAAACCCAAAACTTCTAAATTCCATTCAGAAAAGTCTGGTCGTTACATTCGAGGTAGCTTTGGACTCCTCTTGAGAAGCTCTTTCATCCTATACCATTCTCGGAGGCTGTTGTTAGCTGGAAGTAAGATCGCGAAGTGCTTCCTTCGGCCGTGTGTTCGCTGTGCAGGTAGCCCTTTGATTTTAGATATAAGATCTTACCTTAGAGCTTTGTTATTGAGCTTCATGTTGAGTTGTTGAGTAGGATGATAGCTGGGTTGAGTGTATAACTCCCAGCCGTGAGTTCTGTGTCGTGTCCCCTGGGATTTATGTTTTGTGCGTTGTGTGTATAGCAGGTCTAAACCAGAATTCTCGGGACTCTTGTTGTGGTAATTGTTGCACAGAATTAAGGTACGGGTTGAGTTTGTTACAACTTGAGATTTGGAATGGGTAAATGCAGTGATGACTGATTGTTGTTTCGTGTATTGCTGCCAGTGTTTACTGTCTGCTATTATGTGCATACACGCATTATATCACTTGCATTTCAGATCTCAGCCGTAGCGTACATTGTGTTGTTGTCTTGTATCTTGTTGTATTGTGCTGTTGTTTCTTACCAGGATGTGAGGGCGAGCGGTGATACCGCACTCTCATCTCCCTGCTGGGATCTGTTATCCCTCATGCGCCGAGTGGTTAACTACCACAATTCATGAGTTGTGCAACGACATGTTGAGCTGTTTGATGCATCTGGTATTCGGGTGTAGTGTCAAGGCAAGTGGCTCATTACCACACTTTGAACACTCACCAGTGGCCACCGTTTGTTGCAGATCTTGTGGAGCTATGTTTGAGTTCCTTGGCTCCCTTTTCGGTTGTAGCCTTCAGCTGTTATCCGGTGTCTCATGCATAGCATCTGCATTTTATCTTATGCTTTTCTTTAGCTGTTTCAGTTGCTCTCCGTACTGGGGTTTGACCCCATGTCCCTCTAGGGCTTGGTTTGTTTTCCTTGCCTGTTTTGTTGTTCAGGTTCTGCAGCTGGTCGTGGTTTTTACCAAGGTGGAGGTGCCCCAGGAGGTGGTTAGAGTATCCCAATAGCGTATATCATATTTATATGTATTAGTACGGTTAGCCAGGGGATGCCCTGTGCTTTTGTTGTATCTTGTGGTTGTTATCAGGTGTTTGATACATGTTTATGCTGTATCGTTTGTTGTGGTGGTTTTGTTAAACTGGGATATCTATTTTGAGTATTGTCGTACTTTAAATTATATTGTTTTATATCGTCAGGCCAAAAGACAAAAAAAAATTTTACCCGCTTTTTAGTAGGTTCCGCTTGTGTTTGTATGTTTTATCTCTGATGTGAGCACGAGGCCTGACAATTTCACTAGAGTGTGTCCTTTGATGGGTGGACAACCTTTGAGTCAGTCGCAACAAGTTTCTGCTGGTGGATCTTCGCCGAGACAACAACCTTTTTCCCAGTCCCAACGACCTGGATTCCAGCCACGTGAACCGTTGTAACACCCCAAAAATCCATAGGACCACATTATGCATATTGTTCATTTTATAGATTCAAAATGGCATGTTGAAATGTTATGCATTGTCTGATTTCAATGATTTCAGAAAAATAGATGTAACGCAGCTGGTTTCTGTTGATGACTCCAAGGGTGATGCACGAGCAGTTTTTAGAGGGACTGAAAATATCTTTAAGGAGGACAAATGATTTCTTTTTAAAAAAAAGGTTTGGTGTTTTACAAATGAAAATGAAAGGAAGGGAATTTTACTAAATTTTATAAGTGTGTCATGCTTAATTTCACAAGTAGCATGCCACTAATTCCTTTCATATAAAAACCTGTTTTGAAAGCAAGATCCTTATCATTTGCAAAGCAAATCTTTAGTGTTCTTCAAAATATTTTCCAGAGAAGTTCGTGTGTTGCTTAAGGAAAATATTCTGCAGGAACTAGCTACCGTTGCAAAGCTTCGTTTAAGGCAAGTAAAAGCTGATTCTTTACTCACCATTTAAAGCATATATTGATGTTTTCAGAGTCTTCTTGCCTATATGTTACAGTATGCTTAAAGTTCATGTTTAAAATGATTTATGCATGAAATAAGGAAAGAAAGATGCGTTCAAAATGATGTTTTGATGCTTCCAGATGTTTTCCAGAAAGTTTATGATGTTTTAAAAGTACTGCGGATTCGAGTTTAATCCAAGAATGTTTATGAATGTTCTTCCTTTCAATAGTCGTAATATCAGAATTTGATAACTATGTAATCGGTAGTTGCTAGTTGAATCAGTATAAAGTCTGGTTTGATAGGCAATGGCTGATAGCGTAGTTGTTGTTTTGATGTTACAAATATCAAGTCAAATTTCAGCAGTTGAATTGTTTTCGTAAAATCAGTAGTTGCACTGTTCATTCCAGCAATTGCATTCCATTGTATATTCCAGCAGTTGCACTATTCATTGCGACTGGTACTATTCCTTGCGTCTGGTTTCACGTATGTTAGCGCTTTTCTTGCTGCTGGTTGATGAGCTAACGAAATCGTTTCATTTATTCGTGGTCATGTCTGATAACAGATATTCTTACGTCTGTTTATTCTTATTATCAGACTTTCTTACGTCATCTTCTTAAAGCAACGACATCGTTTTACACTTATTCCCAAGTCGCGTTGTTAGCGTCTGGTTTCACGTATGTTAGCGCTTTTCTTGCTGCTGGTTGATGAGCTAACGAAATCGTTTCATTTATTCGTGGTCATGTCTGATAACAGATATTCTTACGTCTGTTTATTCTTATTATCAGACTTTCTTACGTCATCTTCTTAAAGCAACGACATCGTTTTACACTTATTCCCAAGTCGCGTTGTTAGCGATTATTGTTACGACTGGTTCAAACTAACGACGTCGTTTCCTTAAGTTGTAGCTGTCAACAGATAGTTACTGTTCATGTTAGCAGATATTCTTACGTCATTATGTCTGTTTCCTACTTCAATGACATCGTTTCATTTATTACATTTGTTTTAGTAAAAAGACCTTACAGCTGGTTTCTTTCAGCAATATTCGTGAACAGTAGAAATCTGTTTTGTTTCATAGTACTGTTCCATTTTCTTACGACTGGTTCCTGTCTTGCGACTGGTTCCTATTCAATGCGACTGGTTTATCTTACGACTGGTTTCATTTCAATGATATGTTTCCAAAAGCTAAATTCGATACTCAGTAAAATTTTAAAATGGAAGAAAGAGTTTTAAATGATTGAACCCGAGGATTTTAAGAAAGAAAGTTTAAAGAAAGAATGTTAAAGGAACAAAATTTTATTTTAAGATTTATGGCAAAGATAATAGACGGTCATAATGGGTGAGGTGAGCAGCTATCAGTTGCCCTCCCATAAAGAGAAGGGTGTGAGCAGTCGTCTATATGTCGGTTGCCCTAACGCAAAGAAGCCAAAGGCTAAGGCTGATATCAGTAGTCACTTCATCAGGTGCAACATGGACCTAAGGAGAGTTTCTGAGCCATAAATCTAAGGAAAATGATATTGATGTTGAGATTTGGGCTATTATCCCCTGTCTCCAAATTTATGAAAGAAAGAAAGAATGTTTATGAAATGTTTTCGAAAGAAAATGATATTGTTCATTGATGTTCCTTTAACTTATGTATTGATCATATGTCCACCTGCGTATTTGAACTTGTTATTCCTCACGTTTTACTTGCTGAGCCCCTAGGCTCACTAGCTTTTAAAATGGTGCAGGTGCGACAACTGGAGGGCGAACAGAAGGTGAAAATTGAATCAGCTGTTGGGTGGTGTGTGTTTGTCAAAGGCCAGCGTTTTCCGTGTCATAGCTGATGTTGTTTTGTTTTAGAATGTACTGTATTAGATCAGTTGCAACAGTTGTACATTTATATAGAATATCAGCTGTTGTAAATCGCAATTGCAAATTTATAATAAAGAATGTTTTTCCGCAGATGTTTCAAGTAGTTGGCGCGCAATTGAGAATCTGTTAGATTTTGTTTTCATGTTTTCAGTTTCTTTCAAAGTTATAAGAAATACAGCTTATAACAAATTGTCTTTCAGCCCTTCTTTTTATTCGAAAACTTTTATTTACTTTCATGATTTCCGTGGGTTCGGGCATCACAATATGGTATAAGAGCAACGTTCCTGAGATAAACACACGCACCATCAGCTGGATCAAAGTTCATCGTCTGTTCCTCTAAGTTGTGAGTTTATTTTCAGATCATTGTCTTTAAATTATTTAGCATGTTCTGATATATGCATGTGGTGGATTATGGGCTATAGAATATAAGATGGCAGGAAGAGGAAGAACTAGACGAAGTATTCCACTAGAAGAAACTGATAGTGATAATAATGCTAATATCACACAACTGTTCTGCTAGTAGAACAAAACAATAGAGGAAATGGCCAATCAAGCAGCAGCAGGGGACCAAGCAAGAGAAGTACAGACGACAGAGACCTAAGGAATTCAGTGGTACTACTGATCCACTAGTTGCTGAAAACTGGATCAAATCCATGGAAGTTATTTTTGAGTACCTTCAAATGTCTGATTTAGATAGGCCTAGATGCGCTATCTATATGCTGAGAGAGGATGCGATGATTTGGTGGGAAGGAGCCAAATTGTCTGTGAATTTGTTGAATCTTACGTGGGCAGATTTCAAACAAGTATTCTTTGTGCAATACTTCACGGCTGGAAAGAGGTCTTAATTGAAGAGGGAATTTTTGACCCTCAAACAAGGAAGTTTAACCGTACAGGAATATGTGCGGAAGTACGAAAGAGGGTGCTATTTTGTGCCATTGATAGGAAGTGACCCAGAAGAGAAACTGAGTCACTTCGTGGAAGGATTGAAGCCAATGTTCAAAATGAATGTTAGGCTATCGGTGCCCAGGACCTACAGGGAAGCAGTGGATAGAGCCCTACAAATTGAAAGAGATTGGAAAGATGTTGATGAGAAAAGGCAGCAGAAGCGACAAGCCTTTCAGCAGAAGGACCAGAGGCCGTTCAAGAAGCAAAACAAGAACCAGCAGAGGCCTCAGGAGCAAAAGCCTCTACCGATCCAACCTATTAGCTCTGTTCCTGCTGGTAAAAACAGGCTAGAATGTCCTAAGTGCCACAAGCATCATCTGGGACAATGCAGACTTGGAAAAAACATCTGCTATAAATGTGGAATGCCTGGACTTATTTTTAAATATTGTCCAAAGTTCAAGCAGCTGGTGACTAGCAGAGCCTACGTAATGACAGCTGAACAAGCCAATCCAGACTCGACAGTGGTCACAGGTTAAATTTTTATAGCTGGATTTCCTTCTCTGGCTTTAATAGATTCAGGAGCTACACATTCATTCATTGCTGCTGAGTTTGTTAAGAAGTTGCCCATCCAGCCAGAGCAAGTATCGATAGGCTATTGTGTATCGGTACCATCAGGAGAGAAGCTGGTATCGCACGAACTGTTTAGGAGTTTAGAACTTAAACTATAGCCATTATGAATTCTTAGTTATGCCATTTGGACTTACAAATGCTCCATCGGCTTTTATAGATTTAATGAATAGGGTCTTCCAACCATTTTTGGACCAGTTTGTAGTAGTCTTTATTGATGATATCTTAGTTTATTCTAAGACCAGATGTGAGCATGTTCAACATTTAAGAACAGTACTCCAGATTTTGAAGGATAAGCAGTTGTTTGCTAAATTCAGCAAATGCGAGTTTTGGTTGGAGAAAGTATCATTCTTAGGCAATATTATTTCGAAGGATGGAATATAAGTCGACCCAGCTAAAGTAGAAGCTGTTCGCGACTGGCCAGTACCAAAAAATGTTGCAGAGATAAGGAGTTTCTTGGGTTTAGCTGGATATTATAGGCGATTTATCCAAGGATTCTCTAAGATAGCTGTTCCCTTGACTATGTTAACTAGGAAACATGTGAAATATAACTGGACAGTTGAATGTCAAAACAGTTTTGACAAACTGAAGCAAGCATTGATTGAAGCACCGGTGTTGACGATGCCAACTGATGAAGGAAAATTTGTAATTTACACTTATGCATCAAAGTTGGGAGTAGGAGCAGTGTTGATGCAGGATCGTAAAGTAATATCATATGCATGTAGACAGCTGAAGGATCACGAGAAGAATTACCCAACGCATGATTTGGAACTGGCAGCTGTTGTCTTTGCCCTTAAGATATGGAGACATTATCTATATGGGGAGAAGTGTGAGATATTTACGGATCACAAGAGTTTGAAATACTTCTTTACCCAGAAAGAATTGAATATGAGGCAGAGGCGTTGGTTGGAGCTGGTTAAAGATTACGACTGTACGATCAGCTATCACCCAGGAAATGCAAATGTGGTAGCTGATGCTCTAAGTAGGAAATCTGTTGGATTAGCTCAGCTGACTGCCCAGAAGCCGTTGGCAGCTGATATTGAAAAGTTTGGACTTGAATACTGTCCAGCTACAGTAATTGGTGGCCAGGAATGAAGAGGGATGTTGCTAAATTTGTAGCTGAATGTTTGACGTGTCAACTGGTGAAGGCTGAACATCAGCGACCGGCTGGATTATTAAAATCACTGCCTATTCCAGAATGGAAGTGGGAATGTATAGCGATGGATTTCGTAACTGGTTTACCAAGGACTGCTCAAGGATATAACTCCATCTGGGTTATAATTGATAGAATCACTAATTCTGCTCATTTCTTACCAGTCAAAACTACATATGAGGTGAGCAGATACGCAGATTTATATGTTAAGGAA
Source organism: Dorcoceras hygrometricum (assembly GCA_001598015.1). Taxonomy (NCBI): domain Eukaryota; kingdom Viridiplantae; phylum Streptophyta; class Magnoliopsida; order Lamiales; family Gesneriaceae; genus Dorcoceras; species Dorcoceras hygrometricum. The sequence continues at coordinate 37,221 of KV016265.1, forward strand.
ATATTGAGGCTACATGGTGTTCCAGTTTCTATTGTATCAGAAAGAGATCCTAAATTTACATCAGCATTTTGGAAAAGTCTACATAAAGCTATGGGTACAAAGCTGACATTCAGTACTGCGTTTCACCCCCAGACTGATGGACAATCAGAAAGGGTGATTCAGATTTTAGAAGACTTGCTCAGGGCTTGTATTGTGGATTTTATAGAAAGTTGGGATTCGAAATTGCCGCTGGTAGAGTTTGCCTACAATAACAGTTTCCAAGCTTCGATTCAAATGGCTCCATATGAAGAACTCTACGTCCGAAAGTGTAGGACACCACTTCACTGGGATGAAGTTGGTGAAAGAGCTGGTTTAGGACCAGATGTTGTGGAGCAAACAACAGCAGCTGTTAGAAAAATAAGAGAAAGAATGAAAGCTGCTCAAAGTCGACAGAAAAGTTATGCAGATAATCGAAGAAGGGAACTGAATTTTGAGATAGGTGATCACGTATTTTTGAGAGTAGCTCCAATGAAAGGAGTTATGCATTTTGGAAAGAAAGGAAAACTGAGTCCAAGGTATATTGGACCATATGAAATTTTGGAGAAGATAGGAACATTAGCCTATTGATTAGCACTGCCACCGCAACTGTCAGCAGTACATAATATTTTTCATGTATCAGCGTTGAGGAAATATGTTCCCAATCCTTCGCATGTGCTAAGTAATGAACCAATCCAATTAGTACCAGATTTGAGCTACGAAGAGCGACCAGAAAGAATTCTCCTCCGAGAAATTAGAAGGCTAAGAAACCGTAGCATTCCTATGTTTAAGATACAATAGACTAATCAATCAGAGCGAGAAGCAACGTGGGAAACAGAAGCTTATATGCTAAGTCGTTACCCTTATTTACTTGCTACGTAAATTTCGAGAACGAAATTTCAATAAGGAGGGTACAGTTGTAATGCCCCAAAAATCCATAGGACCACATTATGCATATTGTTCATTTTATAGATTCAAAATGGCATGTTGAAATGTTATGCATTGTCTGATTTCAATGATTTCAGAAAAATAGATGTGACGCAGCTGGTTTCAGTGGATGACTCCAAGGGTGATGCACGAGTAGTTTTTAAAGGGATTGAAAATATCTTTAAGGAGGACAAATGATAACTTTAAAAAAAAGGTTTGGTGTTTTACAAATTAAAATGAAAGGAAGGGAATTTTACTAAATTTTATATGTGTGTCATGCTTAATTTCACAAGTAGCATGCACTAATCCCTTTCATATAAAAACCTGTTTTGAAAGCAAGATCCTTATCATTTGCAAAGAAAATCTTTAGTGTTCTTCAAAATATTTTCCAGAGAAGTTCGTGTGTTGCTTAAGGAAAAGATTCTGCAGGAACTAGCTACCGTTGCAAAGCTTCGTTTAAGGCAAGTAAAAGCTGATTCTTTACTCACCATTTAAAGCATATATTGATGTTTTCTGAGTCTTCTTGCCTATATGTTACAGTATTTTTAAAGTTCATGTTTAAAATGATTTATACATGAAAATGAAAGAAAGATGGGTTCAAATGATGTTTTAATGTTTCCAAATGTTTTTCAGAAAGTTTATGATGTTTTAAAAATACTGAGGATTCGAGTTTAATCCAAGAATGTTTATGAATGTTCTTCCTTTCAGTAGTCGTAATATCAGAATTTGATAACTATGTAATCGATAGTTGCTAGTTGAATCAGTATAAAGTCTGGTTTGATAGGCAACGACTGATAGAGTAGTTGTTGTTTTGATGTTACAGATATGAAGTCAAAATTCAGCAGTTGCGTTGTTTTCGTAAAATCTGTAGTTGCACTGTTTATTCCAGCATTTGCATCCCTTTGTATATTCCAGTAGTTGCACTATTCATTGCGACTGGTACTATTCCTTGCGTCTGGTTTCACATATGTTAGAGCTCTTCTTGAGGCTGGTTGATGCGCTGACGACATCGTTTCATTTATTCGTGGTCATGTCTGATAACAGATATTCTTACGTCTGTTTATTCTTATTATCAGACTTTCTTACGTCAGCTTCTTAAAGCAACGACATCGTTTTACACTTATTCCCAAGTCGCGTTGTTAGCGATTATTGTTACGACTGGTTCAAACTAACGACGTCGTTTCCTTAAGTTGTAGCTGTCAACAGATAGTTACTATTCATGTTAGCAGATATTCTTACGTCATTATGTCTGTTTATACTTCAACGACATCATTTCATTTAATACGTTTGTTTTAGTAAAAGACCTTACAGCTGGTTTCTTTCAGCAATATTCATGAACAGTAGAAATCTGTTTTGTTTCATAGTACTGTTCCATTTTCTTACGACTGGTTCCTGTCTTGCGACTGGTTCCTATTCATTGCGACTGGTTTATCTTACGACTGGTTTCATTTCAATGATATGTTTCCAAAAGCTGAATTCGATACTCAGTAAAATTTTAAAATGGAAGCAAGAGTTTTAAATGATGGAACCCGAGGATTTTAAGAAAGAAAGTTTAAAGAAAGAATGTCAAAGGAACATAAGTTTATTTTAAGATTTATGGCAAAGATAACAGACGGTCATAATGGGTGAGGTGAGCAGCTATCAGTTTCCCTCCCATAAAGAGAAGTGTGAGCAGTTGTCTATATGTCTGTTGCCCTAACGCAAAGAAGCCAAAGGCTAAGGCTGATATCAGTAGTCACTTCATTAGGTGCAACACGGACCTAAGGAGAGCTTCTGAGCCATAAATCTAAGGAAAATGATATTGATGTTGAGAATTGGGCTATTATCCCCTGTCTCCAAGTTTATGAAAGAAAGAATGAATTTTTATGAATTGTTTTCGAAAGAAAATGATATTGTTCATTGATGTTCCTTTAACTTATGTATTGATCATATGTCCACCTGCGTATTTGAACTTGTTATTATTCAGGTTTTACTTGCTGAGCCCCTAGGCTCACTAGCTTTTAAAATGGCGACAGCTGGAGAGTGAACAGAAGGTGAAAATTGAATCAGCTGTTGGGCGGTGTGTGTTTGTCAAAGTCCAGAGTTTTCCGTGTCATAGCTGATGTTGTTTTGTTTTAGAATGTACTATATTAGATCAGTTTCAACAGTTGTACATTTATATAGAATATCAGCTGTTGTAAATCGCAATTGCAAATTTATAATAAAGTCTGTTTTTTCGCAAATGTTTCCATTAGTTGGCGCTCAATTGAGTATCTGTTAAATTTTGTTTTCATGTTTTCAGTTTCTTTCAAAGTTTTAAGAAATACAGCTTATAACAAATTGTCTTTCAGCCATTCTTTTTTATTCAAAAATTTTTATTTACCCTAATTCATGATTCCCATGGGTTCGGGCGTCACAGTCTAGGTTCTGAGGATCTACTAGACCTCAGTTTCCGGGACCGCAGAAAGGTCAGGTGAATTCCTTCACGAGAGAGCAAGCTGATGAGATGCCTGGGGGGGTGATTGCAGGTACTTGTACTATCTTTGACTTTCCTGCACGAGTTTTATTTGATATTAAAGAATCACACTCCTTTATATCTGATTTGTTTGTGTATGAGTGTGGGTTGAGTTCTTCCCCACTATGTGATGTTGTCTCTGTATCTATCCCTGCTGGCGTGAGTTTGTTGTCTGGTGAGGTGGTTGTTGATTGTGTGATTAGATTTGATGAGAATGTGTTGGTGACTGACTAATTTGATTTCTCCGGAGAATAGAGATTTTGACTGCATCTTGGGTATGGATGTGTTGTCGGATTATAGAGCGACTGTTGATTGTTTCCATGGTGTGGTGAGATTTAGACCTTGATTTGGAGAGAAATGGGAATTCTATGGTCATGATTCGCGACCTAATATTCCATTAGTGTCTGCCATGGAGATGTTTAGTTTGTTGTCGCTAGAGAATTCAGGGTTTATTATTTATGCCTTGGATGTTTCCCATGAATCAAGGATAGAGTTGAGTGATATCCCTATTTCTCGAGAGTTCCCAAATGTTTTCCCGGATGAGATTCCTAGATTTTCTCCAAGACGAGAGATTGACTTCAGCATAGAGTTGGTGCCAGGGACATCCCCGATTTCGAGAGCTCCGTATCGGTTGGCACCAGCTGAGCCGAAGGAACTTAAGGATCAGTTGCGTGATCTTTTGGAGAAAGACTTCATCAGACCGAGTATGTCACCTTGGGGAGCTCTGATTCTTTTTGTGAAGAATAAGGATGGATCTATGAGGATGTGTGTGGATTTTCGGCAGTTGAATAAAGCGACGAATAAGAACAAGTATCATTTTCCAAGGATCGATGATCTGTTTGATCAACTGCAGGGATCGGTAGTGTACACCAAGATTGATCTGCGATCTGGTTGCAGATTAGAGACGCTGATGTATCGAAGACGGCGTTCAGGAGTAGATATGGGCATTATGAGTTTCTTGTGATGCCGTTTGGATTGATGAATGCTCCTGCTGTCTTCATGGATTTGATGAATCGCGTCTTTAGTGAGTATATTGATCATTTCGTGATTGTCTTCATAGATGACATTCTTGTGTACTCGAGGAGCTATAGAGAGCATAAGGAGCACTTGAGACTGGTGTTGCAGAAACTAAGAGACTCACAGCTTTATGCAACGTTTAGCAAGTTTGAATTTTGGTTGGATAAAGTTATATTTTTGGGTCATGTCATTTCTGCACCAAGGTATTTCTGTGGATCCGAGTAAGGTCGAAGCAGTTCTTAACTGGAAGCGACCTAGGAATGTTTCATAGATCCGTAGTTTCTTGGGTTTGGTTGGCTACTATAGACGTTTCATCGAGAAGTTTTCTTCGAAAGCCAAGCCGATGACTCAGTTGACCCAGAAGTATAAGAAATTTGTTTGGACAGATGAGTGTGAGTCGAGTTTCCAGGTGCTTAATGAGAATTTGACTACTGATCCTATATTGGCTTTGACTTCGAGGTCTGGAGGTTTTATTGTTTGTTCCGAATCTTCTCTGAGTGGTTTGGGCTGTGTATTGATGCAGAACGGGCGAGTGATAGCTTATGCGTATCTAGAGTTGAAGCCCCATGAGACGAGATACCCCGTTCACGATATAGAGTTGGCTGCGATTTTTTTTGAGTTGAAGATTTGGCGTCACTATATGTACGATGAGCAATTTGTGGTGTACACGGACCACAAGAGCTTGAAGTATATCTTCACTCAGTCAGATCTGAATATGAGGCAAAGTCGTTGGATGGAGTTGCTCAAGGATTTTGACTGCGAGATTCAATATCAGCCTGGGCGGATGAACTTAGTGGCCGATGCTTTGAGTAGGAAAGCCCAGCCTGTGATGTTGAAGTCGATGAGTATATCCAAAGTCCATGAGGATTTGGGTAATTCTGGATGGCGTTTTCAGCCAGATGATTAGTATTTCGTGGTTTCTTCTCTTCAGGTTGAACCACGTATTGTTGAAGAACTTAGAACAGCACAGAGGACTCACCCGTATATTAATGAGTTGAATATTAAGGCCCAGAATGGTCAGTCAAAAGATTTTTCTGTTGCTTCTGATGGATGCTTGAGATTTAATGGTAGATTGGTTGTTCCGAATCTGATTGATTTGAAGGAAACCATCTTGAACGAGGCCCATTGTAATCGTTACAGTGTGCATCCGGGCGAGAAGAAGATGTATCATGCCTTGAAGTCTCACTACTGGTGGGAAGGTATGATGAATGATATTTCTATATTTTTAGCTCGATGTTTGAATTTCCAACAGGTAAAGGCAGAGAGAATGAGACCTGGTGGATTTCTATAGAGTTTAGAAGTGCCTGTTGTGTTTGTCGAGAGCTGCTGCGACAGTAAACCTGAGCGAGTTGTTGGTGCTCTGTCTTCGTAAGATCTGTTGAGGTATTAGCTAATGAGGAAGGTACGGATTTGAGCTTATTTAAATAGCTTTGTCATAAGCATGAATTGGCGTTCACACATACATATTGAGCCTGAATTTGATTGATTCCCGAGTCGAGCTAGCGCTGTGATCGGCCGGCTGAGTTCTCGTGCCTGAAAGGTCCAGTGCAATCATCGAGGTGGTGGTCGGCTGAGTTGTCATGCCTGAAGACCACTGAACTGTGATGGTCGGTAGATTGTCGCACCTGAAGATCACGGATCGATGATTTCCACAGGCTGATTGGTTGTGTGTGGTGTTGAGGCTCCTCTGATTAGCCACCGGATTTGTTGGCCTTGATTTCCGATTGTTCTTTGGCACCCTCATTGTGAGACCCGAACATTTTTCTGATTCAGATGTTGATCGGGATAGGACCAGATGTGAGTCCATGTGCTTCGAGTAGCCATAGGGTTTGGTTAATTATCGAATTCAGCTGTGTGAAGATATCATGTGTTGCATGGAGACATCTGTTCGGGTGTTGCATCAGCAGCGACTAGTTGAGGCGCTATGAAGCATTTGGAGCAGCAGCATGTTTTCAGTAGCGAGTGTTGGTACGTCGTCGTTTGGATTAGTTGGAACGACAGCGTTTTGATGTAACGCTAGGACTAAGCTGTTGGGTTGTGCGCGTATCCAACTGCTGATTGAGGGATAAGCTGTTGAGTGAGCAATTAGCTGTTGGTTAGTAGATCAGTAGTAGGTAGCAGGTGACGTGTCCCTCTGCGACGTCGTTTGATTTAGTTGAACGTGGTATCGACGTAAGGAATTAGCTGATGCGAGATTCAGCTGTTGGTTGGATATCAGTTGCGATAGCTGATATTGTCGGTGGATCTGTTTCCCAGTTAGTCAGCTGTGACTTTAAATAGAGGACTTGGTCCTTGCGTTCAATTATTGTTTCCCCAACAGTTAGAATATTTCCCGTGAACCTTATCTTGTCGTGATACCCTAGTTACTGTTCGTAGTAATCTTCTTCGTTCAAATTTCCGTCGATAGATAGCTCCGACGAGAGCGAGAGTGGTAGCGTTGGACTCCTCTTGCTAAGGCGTTTCGTCTCAAACCCTTTTCATAGGCAGCGGAGGAGCTGGAAGAGGATCGCAGAGACATCTCCCTTGTGTAGTCTTTTAGCATAAGCGTCGGATTTCAAATCCTACCCTAGCTTGTTGGGGTAAGTAAAGATTCTTCCTTTATGCTTGTTAGAGATATTCGTGATAATAGAAAGGTAGAATTAGCGTTGGTGGAGTCGTAGCTCCCAGCTGCTGTGGTTCTGAGTTGTAGTCCTTGAAATTGCTTGTATTGGCTTAGCAAGTGGTGGATCTGCGTTGCTAGGACTTTCTTTGTGGCAAACTGCGTGTGCTAGGTATAACTCAGAAGTTAAGGTTCAGATGTTAAGCTTTGTTACATCTATTGGTTGAGCGTAGATTATATGTGCTTTGCTGTGTATTCTCTTTGCTGTTATTATTGTGCATGTGTTATAATATCAGCTGTTGCATTTTCATACACGCATATTCAGTTGTTGAGCTCTTTTGTGCTAGCTATGCCTTGTATTCGATCTGAGCATACCAGGATACTGGGCTTAAGGACGAGCGGGTAACTCCCGTATACCTTAAAGCTGTAGGCACGCGGGTAACTCCCGTCCCTCATCTCCCTGCTGGGACTGTTAGCCGCTATGGGCGGAGTGGGTAGCTCCCACACCTCATGTGTGGGCAACAACAGGTTGAGCTATTGTTGCATCTGGTGTAGTATACGTGAGACGAGTGGGTAGCTCCCATATACTCAGTATACATTCTGTGATTACTGTCTGTCAGTTGTTCGCTCCAGCTGTTGAGTTGTTGTTATCCAGCTGTCGAGTTCCTGATTTGAGATCCCTCAGCTTCCAGCTTTTGGTTGTACTTCAATCTCCTGCATAGCATCTTCATATTTATCTACTGCTTCCCGTTTGCTGTATTTGTTGCTCTCCGTATTGGGATTTGACCCCGAGGTCCCTCTGGGGCTGTTGTGTTGTTTCCTGCATGGTGTACAGGTTTTCCAGGATATACAGCCGGTCGTGGCTTTGATCCAGCTGGTGGTGCCCCAAGTGGTGGATAGAGTGTCCCAGTTAGCATATAGCATATTATGTACTAGTGTTGTCAGCCGGGGAATTTCCTGTGCTTTAGTTTCTGTTCAGCTGTAGTTGTGTCAGCTGTTTTATTGTTGCTAGTACTTATAATTTGCTGTACTGTCGTATTTTTCCAGGATATACAGCCGGTCGTGGCTTGATCCAGCTGGTGGTGCCCCAAGTGGTGGATAGAGTGTCCCAGTTAGCATATAGCATATTATGTACTAGTGTTGTCAGCCGGGGAATTTCCTGTGCTTTAGTTTCTGTTCAGCTGTAGTTGTGTCAGCTGTTTTATTGTTGCTAGTACTTATAATTTGCTGTACTGTCGTATTTCTTAATGTAAGCTGGGATTATTTTAAGTATTGTGCTATTTTAAATTATCTATTTTAAACCGTCGGGCCAAGAGAAAATTTTAAGCCACTTTTTATTGCTTCTTCTATGTTTTGAGTGGTTTAACTCTGAGTAGTTCACGAGGTCTGACATTTTTTGTATCAGAGCTTAAGCTGGGATAAGCTCGATTTCGTTTGATCACACTTGAGTCTAGGCACAGTGTTGTGTGTTTCTTGTGCATGACTATGTGATCTTTGTGCTGCATATTATCTTGTGTTGTATCTGTTCTGTGTGATCTTATCCTGTTAAGTTCCTTCCTAGATGCCGCCTAGACGTAGGGGTAGAGGCAGAGTCCGTTTTAGGAATAGTTTGGAGGTCAGAACGAGGATCGGCGCAGTTTTCCCTCTCGTGAGCGCAATAGACGGGGTGAAGAAGAGGTTGACGAGTTGGCAGCCCGCATGGATAGCATGGAACTGGTGATGGCTAGGTTCCAGCAGATGAGTCCTCAGGTTTTTAATGGGGATGAGTCTAGTGAGGATGCTGACTCTTGGTTGCAGCATATCATGGGTCTATTCAATCGTGTGCAGTACGATGATGAGCTCAAGTTGAGCTTAGCTACCTTGCAGCTGAGAAAAGGTGCGGAGCGTTGGTGGAGAGGCGCTTCGAGAGCTTTGGAAGAGACTGGAGTGGAGATTTCGTGGGACAGTTTTTGCGTCGCTTTCCATCAGGAATATGTCCCAGAGTCCTACGTGAACGCTCGTGAGCGTGAGTTCGATAACTTGGAGCAGGGTTCCATTTCTGCTAGAGAGTATGCTCGTAGGTTTTCTTCCCTTCTTGCGTATGTGCCGCATGTTGCTGACCGAGAGAGAGAGAAGAGGACTAAGTTTCTTGAAGGGCTGAATGAGGAGCTGTATACCTTGATTTTGTCGAGTAAACCGAAGAGCTATGCAGAGGCTGTGGATAGTGCGATTGATATCAAGCAGGGGTTGAAGAATAGTCGGACTCGTAGGCCGCAGGTGGCGCAGAGTAGTCGTCCAGTGGTTCAGGGAGCGCAGCCTTCCCAGTCGTCCCAATCGTCTGAGCCTTCCCCGCAGCAGCAGTTAGCTCAGCAGTCGGGACGACAGAGGTTTAGGCCTCGTGGCCAGCAGTTCAATAAGAAAAAGAAGGTTCTAGTTCTTCTGGTACTGATAGTTCTAGTAGCAGTGGATCTCAGCAAGCTGCAGCACCACCGCAGGGACGTGGTGGATCGTCTAGGGGTCGCCGTTTTCCTGGAAAGCAGCAGCAGCAGCAGCAGAGGATAGGGGAGACGCAATTTAGGCCATTTCAGCAGCCTAGTCCGTCACGTTTCGGACAGTCTTCCCAGCAGCATATCGCTTTTCCCCAGCAAGGCCAAGTGAATGCCATTACTAGGGAGCAGGCGGAGGGCACGCCGAGCGGGGTGATTTCAGGTACTTGTCTTGTTTTCGATTTTCCTGCACGTGTGTTGTTTGACACTGGTGTGTTGTTTGACACTGGTGCATCGCATTCGTTTATTGCTGATGCTTTTGTGATTGAGCGTGGTCCATGTACCATTGTGTTGCGCGATGTTGTTTCTGTTGCAACTCCCGCTGGCGCGAGCCTACTCTCCCAAGAAGTTGTATTGGACGACATTCTCAGGTTCGGTGAGAACGTTCTAGTAGCGAACCTGATTAGGATAACGTTGTGGGATTTTGACTGTATCATAGTAATGGACGTTCTGTCTAGTTATAGGGCCTCCGTGGATTGCTTCCATGGGATCGTGCGTTTTAGGCCTCACTTTGGTGAGAAGTGGAACTTCTATGTCCATGATTCTGAGTTGAAGATTCCGTTGATCTCAGCGATGGAGATGTTTAGCTTGTTGTCAGCAGAGAACGCTGGTTTTATGATTTATGCGTTAGACACATATTCTTCTTCGCGTGTGCAGCTTAGTGATGTTCCAGTGGCGCGTCATTTTCCCGATGTGTTTCCGTAGGAGATTCCTGATTTTCCCCCGAGGAGGGAGATTGACTTCAGCATTTAGTTGGTGCCTGGCACAGCTCCGATTTCTCGTTCACCGTATCGTTTTGCGCCTGTTGAGTTGAGAGAACTCAAGGTGGAGCTGGATGATTTGCTGGAAAAAGGCTTTATTAGGCCTAGCATGTCGCCTTGGGGAGCACCTATTTTGTTTGTTAAGAAGAAGGATGGCACAATGAGGATGTGCATCGATTTCCGCCGGCTGAATAAAGCTACTGTTAAAAATAAGTACCCGTTGCCTAGGATCGATGACTTGTTCGATCAGTTGCAATGCTCGGCTGTGTTCGAAAATCGATCTGCGTTTGGGGTACCATCAGCTGAGGATAAGAGATGAAGATGTTGCGAAGACTGCTTTTCGTACTAGGTTCGGGCATTTCGAGTTTCTGGTTATGCCATTTGGATTGACGAATGCCCTAGCAGTTTTCACGGATTTGATGAATAGGAATTTTCAAAAGTTCATAGATCAGTTTGTGATAGTGTTAATCGACGACATCTTGGTGTATTCGAAGACTCCTTTGGAGCACAAGGAGCATTTGAGAGTTGTTCTTCAGACGCTTAGAGACTCGCAGCTGTACGCTAAGTTTTGTAAGTGCGAGTTTTGGCTAGATCATGTTGTGTTTTTGGGTCACGTTATTTCAGCAGAGGGGATTTCGGTTGATCCCAGTAAGGTAGAAGCTGTTGTCAGTTGGGAACGCCCCAAGAGTGTGACGGAGGTTCGTAGTTTCTTGGGTCTGGATGACTATTATCGACGTTTTATCCAAGTATTTTCTAGCATAGCTAAGCCAATGACACAGTTGACCCAGAAGGACAAGCGTTTTGTTTGGACTGAGCAATGTGAGAACAGTTTTCAGTTGCTCAAAGAGAAGTTAACATCTGCGCCTGTGTTAGCCTTGCCGTCTGGTACAGGTGGTTATGCGGTGTGTTCAGATGTCTCGCTCAATGGATTGGGCTGTGTGTTGATGCAGCATGGTCGAGTCATTGCTTATGCTTCGCGACAGCTGAAACCGCATGAGATTCGATACCCAGATCACGATTTGGAGCTGGCAGCTGTAGTCTTTTCTTTGAAGATTTGGCGTCATTATTTGTATGGCGAGCAGTTTGTGGTGTATTCAGACCACAAGAGCCTTCAGTATTTGTTTTTGCAGACAGATTTGAATATGAGACAGCGTAGATGGATGGAGCTGCTTAAGGATTTTGAGTGTGACATCCAATACCGTCCTGGAAAAGTGAATGTAGTTGCTGATGCATTGGGCAGAAAGGCTCAAGGAGCAATGCTTGCATCGTTGTATTCTTCTGAGGACCGTGAACATCTTAGCACTACTGGTTGGCGATTTTATCCAGCTGATGATTTTGTTGTGGTTTCTTCTTTTCAAGTTGAGCCACAGGTTGTTGCGAGCATTAGAGCTGCTCAAAGGACAGATCCTTCCATCCATGAGCTAAAGCTGAAGGTAAGAGCTGGACAGCTTGAGGACTATTTTGTTTCGACTGATGGTTGTTTGAGGTTCCGTGGCCGGTTGGTTGTGCCAAACCTTATATATTTGAAGGAACAGATTTTGAGAGAAGTGCACTGCAGTAGATACAGTGTTCATCATGGCGTGAGGAAGATGTACCAAGCGCTGAAGCCTCACTTCTGGTGGGCTGGATTGAAGAGTGACGTTGCGGATTTTGTGGCCAAGTGTTTGAATTCTCAGCAAGTTAAGGCTGAAAGGATGAGACCTGGTGGTCTATTGCAGAGTCTGGAAGTGTCCCAATGGAATTGGGAGCACATATCGATGGATTTTGTGACGCATATGCCTCGTTCCAGCAGAGGGTGCAATGCTGTTTGGGTGGTTGTAGACAGATTGTCGAAGTCTGCGCACTTCATTCCCTATGGTGTGACGTTTTCTTTGAAAAAATGGCGAAGCCGTAAATAGATTTTGTAGTACGTCTGCATGGTGTGCCTGTTTCAATAGTTTCAGACGGAGATCCGAGGTTTATTTCCAGGTTTTGGAAGAGTTTGCAAGAAGCTCTAGGGACTAGATTGGCTATGAGTACAGCGTATCACCCCCAGACAGATGGCCAATCTGAGCGAACTATCCAGATTTTGGAGGATATGTTAATAGCTGTTGTGATGGACTTCGGTAGTAGCTGGCAGGATTCGTTGTCCTTGGTGGAATTTTCTTATAATAACAGCTATCTAGTATCGATTGGCATGGCACCGTTTGAGGCGTTGTATGGCAGGAAGTCCAGATCGCCTGTGTGTTGGGAAGAAGTGGGGGAGAAGCAGCTGTCTTCTCCAGAGTTTGTGCAGCAGATGAGAGATCAAGTGGATCTAGACCGTCAGCGTATGAAAGCTTCACAAGATCGCCAAGCCAGCTATGCGAATAAGAGGCGTAGGCCTTTAGAGTTTCAGGTTGGTGATCGTGTTTTCCTTAAGGTTTCCCCTTTCCTTAGTGTTATGCGATTTGGTCTGAAGGGTAAGTTAGCTCCTCGTTATGTTAGTCCTTATGAGATCTTAGAGAGGATTGGACCTTTAGCTTATCGGCTGTTGTTGCAGCAGAATTGTCTTCTCTACATGATGTCTTTCATGTTTCCATGTTGAGGAAGTATGAGCCAGATCCGTCTCATGTGTTGGGAACAGACGAGGTTGAGCTTGATCAGACTTTGAGTTACGTTGAGTAACCTTTGCAGATCTTGAATAGGAAGGAGAAACAGTTGAGAAATAAAACCATTACGTTGGTAATGGTTCAATGGAGCAAGCATGGTAGAGAGGAAACTACCTGGGAACTGGAAGAGAAGATGCAGCGTGAATGGCCGCATCTGTTTGAGTAAGCCTTGCAATAGATTACAATAGTTAGCTTGTTTCCAATTATCTTGAACTCCTGGGTTCAATCTAGTTGTTCCTGGATTTGTTGATTCGAGGACGAAATCGTGTCTTAGTGGGGGAGAGATGTCAGACCCGAACATTCTGCTGATTCAGATTTTGATCGGGATAGGACCAGCTATGAGTTGATGTTCTTGGAATAGCCATCGGGTTTTGTTAAGTATCTAATTCAGCTGTGTGAAGATATCAGTGTTGTGTGGAAACATCTGTTCGGGTGTTGCATCAGTAGCGACTAGTTGAGGCGCTATGAAGCATTTGGTGCAGCAGCGTGTTTTCAGTAGCGAGTGTTGGTACGTCGTCGTTTGGATTAGTTGGAACGAAAGCATTTCGATATAGCGCTAGGACTCAGTTGTTGGGTTGTGCACGTATCCAACTGCTGATTGAGGGATAAGCTGTTGAGTGAGCGATCAGCTGTTGGTTAGTAGATCAGCAGTAGGTAGCAGGTGACGTGTCTCTCAGCGACGTCGTTTGATTTAGTTGAACGTGGTATCGACGTAAGGAATTAGCTGATGCGAGATTCAGCTGTTGGTTGGGATATCAGTTGCGATAGCTGATATTGTCGGTGGATCTGTTTCCCAGTTAGTCAGCTATGACTTTAAATAGAGGACTTGGCCCTTGCGGTCAATTATTGTTTCCCCGACACTTAGAAATATTTCCCGTGAACCTTATCTTGTCGCGATACCCTAGTTACTGTTCGCAGTAATCTTCTTCGTTCAAATTTCCGTCGGTAGATAACTCCGACGAGAGAGAGAGTGGTAGCGTTGGACTCCTCTTGCTAAGGCGTTTCGTCTCATACCCTTTTCGTAGGCAGCAGAAGAGATGTGTCAGGCCCCGTGTTAATTACTAATGATTAACACATAATAAGCGCATAAACACGGAAGCTTAAAATCAGGGCATTTTTCGAAATACAAAGGCCTGAACTTCGAATCATATATTCAAAATAGTGATAATTAAAATACGGGTTGACTCAAACTCCAACACAACAGGTAACATCAGTATCTCAAACAAGTACAAATCCCCAATACATGATAACACGGGGCATCCCCCGTTTCAATACATATCATATATAGACTGGGACTCAAGGACGTGGGGATCGACCAGCTGAACTTCCACTCGGTCCAGCTTGGTTACCTGAAGTTCCTGCAAATGGGTAGCACAGACCCAAACAAAAACAACAGCAGGAAACAAGTACGAGGTCAAGCCTCAGTACGAAGAGCTATCAAAGCAGATAAACATGCAACATGCTATAAATCAATGCTATGAATGCATGAAGGCTGCCAAGGAAATCAATCAACTAGGCCAGTGTATCAACCGGCAAATCAAATCAAATCACCTCCATACCACGGTGTATCAACCGGGAAATCATCGGTCCGTGATCATCGAGACCCGTCGGTCGTCACAGCCCAATGGTAGCCTCTCAAATCTGGCAACACCACTCCGATGATAGCGTTGGACTGGTACACAACATATCTGTTGGCCAGCTCCAACATGGCTAGGGTCACCAATCAAATCTGTCAAGGCCCAATATGTATGCATATATGCCAATCAATATCATTTCTCAATGCATACAATTTATGACACATGAAACAGGAACATAATTCAATCAATTCAAGTCAATTCAATATTCCAGATTTCACGTAAATCACATAACAGGCATCTCACGAATTCATAGCCTGAAATATAAACACGTTCATGCGCTAACTGCTAAGGGCTGCTCAAATTCGTACCTTAATTCCTCAACAAACTACCTCAAAAGGCACGGCAATCACACTGCCTAAGGAAGCAGATTCTCCTGGCTTTGCAATTCACGGCAGAAGGCTTCCTAGAAGCTGAAATCTGGAATCATTTGGAAACAAGCTCTGCTCAACGAAACCAGCTACAACACATTCACGCAGAAGCTCTCGGGGTTCCTCAACTTGTTTCTTCTGACTTCCTAACTAGCATCACTCGAAAGAGGAAGTCTCAAGGAGTTCAGCGCCACCTCAAACGTGAAAAACGGAGACTGGACGCGATGGGAATCAGCGGTTGAAAGTTACGATGAATAGTAGCTATTCGAGGGTTCGAGTTTGAGGATAAGAAATATCGGGTCTGGAATGCTCTAAGTGTAACACAACACTTGTATTTATCCTCTACTCCAAAAGCTCCCCAATAATACAATCACCGACAGAAATAGATAGCTACAACTTAAAATATCGCAAAACAGACTTCACACTAAACAAATCTCGCGCAGCCTCAAAACGACAACGTTTTGGCAAAAACAGATCTTAGCATTCAATTCAACGTATAAGGCTAAACGACATTGTTACACCAAAACAGATCCCAGCGCTAATGTTGCTCTCGCGTGCCACTCCAAAACGACGGCGTATAGGCACCAGATCTCAGCGCTTAAACTCAACCAGCTCTCAGCGCTAAAACACGCGCAAATGCACAAAACGACATCGCACCGTCAAAACAGAACTCTCGCTAAGAGCAACAGCTCTCATGCCCGCGCAACATCAGATATCAACGCTTCTCGTTGACCAACTCGTGGAATCTGCTCACGTCATCATATCCGAAATTCAAAAGAACAACGTAATCATTTCCCACGCCATTCTCGACAACCAGATCTCTCTAAAACGACACCGTTTTATCCAAATCTCACGGTGCTTTTCATAACTCTAAAAAGAACAGATCCCTATCAAAAATCCAACCAAAACAACGCGAGAAACATGCTAACACTAGGAAACAGATCTCTCTCAAAAATCGATCAATTCAACATCAATTCTCCACCAGATTTCACCCGAAAAACACAACTAAAATCTGGACAATTCAACTAGAGATCTGAATATTTTCCAAATCAGATTTCACCAAAATTCGAAATTCCAGAAATCTAAATTCTTAATTCTCGTGACTAATCTAACTCAAAATCCGATTAATCACTAATTAGAAATCTGATTCCTCACATTCTCGTCACCTTAAGAGATTTCGTCCTCGAAATCAAAGACAAACCAAGGCAGAAACAATCAAACAAGCAAATCAGCACAAACAACTCATCAGATTCAAAGCAAAACCAGAAATTTACCTGGAAATTCTGCACGATCAGTGCTCAAACAGATGAGGCCAATCCTGCCTCATCTTTTCCTCAACTTCACAGGTTGCTTCTTCCCGGCCATGCTTGCTCCATTGGACCATCACCAACGGAATTATCTTGTTCCTCAGCTGCTTATCCTTCCTATCCAAGATCTGCACCGGATATTCAACATAACTTAAGGCAGAATCTAGCTCAACTTCGTCGGTTCTCAAAACATGGGACGGATCCGGCTCATATTTTCTCAACATTGACACATGAAACACGTCATGCATCACGGCTAACTCCTCGGGCAGCCTCAGTCTATAAGCCAATTGTCCAATCCGCTCGATAATCTCAAAGGGACCAACGAATCTGGGAGCCAATTTGCCTTTAAATCTAAATCTCATCACGCTCTTGAAAGGAGAAATCTTGAGAAACACACGATCGCCAACCTCAAACTCCAACGGTCGACGTCTTCTATTAGCATAGCTCGAGAAACGGTCTTGAGCAGCTTTCATCCTACTCCGAATCAAATCGATCTGATCCTTCATATGCTGAACAAACTCCGGGGTAGAAAGCTGTCTCTCGCCCACTTCTTCCCAACAAATCGGGGATCTGCACTTTCGACCATACAACGCCTCAAACGGAGCCATTCCAATAGTCACCTGGTAGCTGTTATTATACAAAAACACGACTAAGGATAACGAATCCTGCCAGCCACCACTGAAATCCATCACCACTGCTCGCAACATATCCTCTAAAGTCTGGATAGTCCGCTCAGACTGTCCGTCTGTTTGTGGGTGATAGACTGTGCTCATCGCCAATCTCGAACCCATTGCTGCTTGCAGACTTTTCCAAAAGCGAGAAGTGAACCTCGGATCTCTGTCAGACACTATCGAAACCGGAACTCCATGCAATCTAACCACATGGTCGATGTACAATTTCGCCATCTTCTTCATCGAACACCTCACATCATAGGGAATGAAATGGGCTGACTTCGAAAGTCTATCAATCACAACCCAAATCGCATCTCATCCCCTACTCGATCGAGGTAGGTGAGTCACGAAATCCATGGCGATGTGCTCCCAATTCCATTGGGGCACCTCTAAACTCTGTAGCAATCCACCAGGTCTCATTATCTCGGCCTTGACCTGTTGGCAATTCAAACATCTAGCAACAAAAGCCGAAATGTCGCTCTTCATACCTGCCCACCAGTAGTGACACTTCAAGGCATGGTACATCTTCCTCTCGCCCGGATGCACACTGTACCGGCTACAATGCGCTTCATTCATGAGGGTCTCCTTCAAATCAATCAGGTTCGGAACTACTAATCTCCCTCTGAACCTCAAACATCCATCAAAAGCAACAGAAAAATCATCTGATTGACCTGACTGCGCCTTAATCCTCAACTCATGGATATAAGGGTCTGTCCTCTGCGCCTCCCTGATGTTCATCACAATCTGCGGTTCCACCTGAAGAGAAGAAACAAAGAAATACTGATCACCCGGCTGGAATCGCCAACCAGAAGTACACGTACCCGTTCTGCATCAAAACACACCCTAATCCATTCAGAGAAGCATCGGAGCACACAACAAATCCTCCGGAGCCAGACGGTAGGGCCAAAACAGGAGCAGTAGTCAACTTCTCCTTCAGCGTCTGAAAACTGTACTCGCACTCATCAGTCCATACAAATCTCTTATCTTTCTGAGTCAACTGCGTCATAGGACTGGCTATCGAAGAAAACTTCTCAATGAAACGCCTATAGTAGCCGACAACCCCAAGAAACTACGGATCTCAGATACATTCCTAGGTCTCTCCCAGTTCAGAACGGCTTCGACTTTGCTAGGATCCACCGAAATTCCTTGTGCCGAAATCACGTGACCCAAAAAGATAATTCTATCAAGCCAAAACTCGCACTTGCTGAATTTGGCATAGAGCTGCGAGTCTCTCAATCTCTGCAAAACTAGTCTCAAATGCTCTTTGTGCTCTCTCTTGCTCCTCGAGTACACCAAGATGTCATCTATGAAGACGATAACGAACCGATCGATATACTCGCTGAAGACGTGATTCATCAAATCCATAAAGACAGCGGGGGCATTCGTCAATCCAAACGGCATGACAAGAAACTCAAAATGCCCATATCGAGTCCGGAAGGCTGTCTTCGCAACGTCAGCGTCTCTAATTCGCAACTGGTTATAACCAGAGCGCAAGTCAATCTTTGAGTAAACAACCGATCCCTGCAACTGATCGAACAAGTCATCAATCCTCGGCAAAGGATACTTGTTCTTCACCGTGGCCTTATTCAACTGTCTGAAGTCCACACACATCCTCATAGTGCCATCTTTCTTTTTCACAAATAAAATCGGAGCTCCCCAAGGCGACATACTCGGCCTGATGAAGCCTTTCTCCAAGAGATCGCTCAACTGTTCCTT
>KV016265.1:81741-100807 GCA_001598015.1 Dorcoceras hygrometricum
AAGGGGTGGGAACGGGCCACAAACAGGCCCACTTAAAATGATAATCAATAATATTTACAAACCGAAATCATAAAAAACCTATCGCATACACCTAACACATTGGGCACGGCTCTCGATCATCCCAATCATGCAATCAATCTAATTAATATGCATAAATATAAATAATCAAATTATTTATCGCAAAATCATATTTTAATCATAAAATCGCATTTATAATAAAATTGTATTTTGTCTATAAAATCAAATTTTAATCAACAAAATAATATTTAATTATAAAATCATATTTTACAATCAAAATCGTATTCTGCAATTTTTAATTGCATCGTATTGGGGCAAAAACAATTTTGGGCCCAAAAATCTCAAAATTTCAAAATCGACCCAAAATCCGCCCGATATCGAATATCGGCCTGAAAACTTCATGGGCTACCCCGGACAGGCCCGAAAAATACCTAGAAGAGAAATCAGCCGTCGCAACGATGCCGGGAAGTTCGCCGGACGGCGGTCGCACGGCGGCGGCCGTCGCCAGCATCGCGTGCGGCGCATGGCCGCATGCCGCCGCGCCAAGCCCGGCCACTTCTCTCGACACCGCGCGCCAAGGGTGGCGCACAGCAGGCCGGTCACCACGAAAAACAACGCCCATCCATGGCGCGAAGCTGCCGCCCATGTTGCGCAACAGGTTGCATGGAACAACAGCAAGCGGCGGCCGGAAATCGCTGGCCATGGCCAGCCCTTCGTCGCGCATCCATGTGCTGGACACAGGCCAGCAGTCGCGTGCCATGCGCGGCCAGCGCGCAGGTGTCGCGCGCGCTCATTCCCGCGGCGATGATGAGGAGGGCGCCGCCAAGCGCGGCGGCGCCGTGGCCGATGCAACGTTGATTTTGTTTTGTTTCGATTCTGAAAAATTGAAAGTTAGATACAATAAGGCAGCAATTGTATTGATCAGATCCGAGCCATAGCTCTGATACCACTGTTGGGGAACCGTGGCGGATCCGGATCCCGTCTCCCGGCGAGGCAGCGGAAGAACAAAATTAGGCCGGGAAACGTTCAATACAATTCAATAATAACACAATATGAACCATTCATAGGGTGTTTCTCAGGGTATTACCTTGCTGGCGACTTGCGCCTGGCTCCAACCGGAATTACAAGAAGACCGGCGCTTCACGGTAGGCGGCTGTAGATTCGTCAATCAGGTCCACGATCGGAAGGGAGACTCCTTCGTCAGCCTGCACTAGAAGGCCTGATGAGATCAGCACGGACGGATTCTCCTCGAAAAACTGATTGGAGCAAGTCCGATCAATTAGCGGCGGCGACGGCGGCGGTGGCGGTGGAGGCCGGCGGCGGCGGCGGCTTTTGGGAGAGGAAGGGGGCGGCGCACTTAGGAGCTCTAGGGTTAGGGTTGTAGTGTGTATCTCATATTATGATTAAAGCCTTAAGTTTAATTAAATAGACTAGTGATAAACTTGGACCGGTCCAACGGGCCCGGGTCCAACGTATGAACATTCGGTTCATCCCTATCACCGTGACTTCATCATAACTCCGATCGTCGATCAGATCGACCGATTGACTCAGTTTCCGAAACTGAATACTATGATCTGAAAAACATTTTTCAGAACCCCAGTGCAAAATGACCGTTTTGCCCCTCAACAGTGGGAAATCACGATTTGACCCCTGTTGACTTTTAGGAAGTCGCACTCCGCAAAATCCTCTTCCCATGCTCAACACATTGAGCTCAGTATCCGTGCGGTAATCTCGAATCCAGTACTTGTGTGACCCTCAATGGTTCAGGGATACAGCTAGTCGTGGGCCCACAACCATTGTGGCTCCGGAATCACAATTCCGGACTTGTCCAACCGGATCATGGTAAGAGCGTCTAGCAACATCGCCCCATGATCCCCTAGGTATCACTGATAGTGCCTACAAGAACCAGTTGGTCGTTGTTAGCGTACAGTACGGTCCTTTCAATCCATATATCCCGATCAGTTCAACGACCATTGGTAAATCGAGAGTCGCTAAAGATCCAATAGCTATGCATACATCTTGGAGATCGAATAGTGACATCGCGAGTGTAACTAGGTAAACCCATTTACCTAAAACACTTCTAGTACTCTGGCCAGAGATTTATACACTATTATCCCCTCAGATAGCATAGGATATACACGCATGTCTGCGAGCGGTGAATCCTGACAACGATGCATCGGCGTACAGTACGGTCCTTTCAATCCATATATCCCGATCAGTTCAACGACCATTGGTAAATCGAGAGTCGCTAAAGATCCAATAGCTATGCATACATCTTGGAGATCGAATAGTGACATCGCGAGTGTAACTAGGTAAACCCATTTACCTAAAACACTTCTAGTACTCTGGCCAGAGATTTATACACTATTATCCCCTCAGATAGCATAGGATATACACGCATGTCTGCGAGCGGTGAATCCTCGACAACGATGCATCGAATCCTACATGCATGGGGATCTCACCCAATCCCGCCGCCTAATGACCCCAAGTGAGTCGACAAATGGGTCAAAGTGAGACGCCTATCATGTAGAGTCTCAATGACGTTTCGAGTCGTGAGAACTAATCAGTACAACCAAGACCTCGGACTTATCCACTCGACAAATGGTAACCACTTGGAAAGATCGAACGAGGGTAGTTCGATAGATCACCAGGTCACTATCTATCTGCATGCTCAGAACATCACAATGTTCCCTACCAATGAAACATGGTACTTCACATCGCAGATACTAGTCTCGAGCTCGGGCGGCCTTATCCTCATTTTGACGGCCCAATCGACTAGGAACGTGTTCAGAATACACAGTTACTATTAGATGTGTTTCATGATAGCCGTCATACCCACTATCACATCTAACATACACTATGGTGCATTCTAGGTCTTTACTCAATGCAATTTTTAATCATCATACAACACAATGAAAGTAAAGAATGTCATAAACAAATGCGAATATCATATATAAAGATTGTCATATACAAGAGTCTATAAACCCACACGCCACAAGTTGGCTAGTTGGGCATCTGCTCTAACAGCCACACCAGTCCAGACCGCAACCTAAGCATTACATACCTCCAAAGCTCGACCTATCATCCACCTAGGGTCCTATAATAGCAGAAACAACCCCTGGGCTCCTTTGTACAGCGAAACATCTCAAAACAATTCAGCAAAGGCCACGTGAAAGCACCAACATGCAGAATTCCGTGGCAAGTTAATCAAAAACTAATTTTAAACAACTTATCAAGCATAACATCATGTATGACACATATATAATCTTAAAGTGGCAGAAAATGAGGTTTAAAATCTTGACTTTGGTAGGAGAATTCATGAATACACGTTACCGGAAGCGTCAATGCGTGACAGGAGACGACTACTACGGACATTTGCTCCTTCGATGGGATGGCTTCTTCCTAGGTTATATTGGAGGAGGATTTCGGCTGAATGGGGTGAAGGAAGACTGATTGTACGTGAAAAATGAGCCTCTTAATTGATTACGGGCGTATTAAGAAGGCTTTAAGTGTAGTTTAGGCCCAGTAATCCCCTAATAAAGTTGCCCATATTCTTGATCAATGAAGTATGTTATACACACTTTTATTATCCATTTTAAAGTCTACAGATTAGAAAAACTTCGGGCAAAAATATAATTTAATGCTTACTCGCTCTTTCACCCAAAAAAAAATGGAAAAGAGCTCAAAAATATATTTTGTCCAACCGATAGGCAAATTTTTAACTTTATCATTAAATAAATAATTTTTTCTCACTAAATATTTAAAAATAAATTATGGAATATTTTAAAGTCACCTCTATGGTCCTCGATCTCATTTCCGCGACTCGGTAACGAGTATCCACCTGAAATCACAAAACCTCAAGAAACGCATTAAAATCACAAAATCAAAAACATCATTAATATTTTAGTACCTTAATTAAAATTTAAATCATTTATGTACCGACCGGACTTTTCTTAAAAGAAATTTAAAAGATTTGGGTTCAAATTGAAAGGTCTAAAATTTCAATCTTGATAACATAATGGTCGCTACTAAAATTTCTGGGTTAAATTGCGAATAAACACAATTCGTACACAATGAAGACAATCATCTGTGAGGGTATATGAAAACGCGGAACTAGATGCACAGCTGGATGTAATAACAAAGTGCGGAACAACATCTGATAGGAATAAAAACAGGTGCTGAATTAGAACAAAAATCTGATAGAAATCTGTTGATTTTAAACGAAAACACAATACACTCTCAAACATGTAGTCTGTACAGATTTCTACAAAACAACTTAACCAGAAATCTGATGCAATACAAAACTATAGCTAAAGTTTCTGTAAATCTGATGTCCACGATAAACACATCATCCGATCAGCACTCTCCATCCAACTCATTACTCCTGATTACCTGCACTCAATGAAAACTAGTGAGCCGCTCAGCTGGTAAAATCTGGAAGTAATGAAATCATGCGATACAAACAATATAAGCTGATATTATAACTGGAATATGAATACGCTTAGAATAAATAAGAGAAATATGAAAAACTGAGGAATCTGAAAGAAACAGAAAGCATAACACATAATAAAATTCTAAAAACATTTTACTTTAAACTTTATGCAGAGTTGTGATTAAAATCACACTGGCGCTCTTCTTTCATTTTCTGAAATTATGACAAAGACACTTGTACATTTGGTCCAATTCGCTTGATCAAACTCCTGATATCAGTCTTGGCATAAAGGTCATGGTGAAGGGGTATACAAATCCGTCAATTCGTAATCCTTATCCTTCCTGGTTTAAAGGGCACACGGTTCGTCAGCCGCGCACTCACCCTTATTCTGGGGACCATTTGTTGCCAAAGTCATAACTTAAAACTTTTCATAAACATAATCTTTCTGCTCTTTCTTTCTTTCGTAAATCAGTTTTCTTTCTTTCTAGTATGATTTACTGGTTTTCGTTGTTCAATGATGTTCTGGAACACTTTGAGAAATCTCTGTAATACTTGCGAAGATGAAAAATGAATAAAAATACTACTTGAATCTGTCAAATGAATCGAATAATTCTTTTGAAAGGTGAAGTGAAAATGAAGAAGTAAAATCTGACTGAACACAGACGTCACGAGGAAGAAGAAACAATTCAGCTGTAAGGATATCCGCTAACATTGAAACAGATCTGTTAAATGAAACGATGTCGTTAGCGTAAGAAACAGACGTGGCTTGGGATATTGTTTGAATAGTGAACAGCTGTAACTATGAAATAGGATTGGTCAACTCAGACGTCAACACAACTTAAACAAAGGTTTTCAGGTGTTGAACAAACCAACAGCTGAATACAAACTAAAGCAACAGCTGACGACAAAAGAAAGCAACTGCTGAAAACAAAATAAAGCAACAGCTGATTACAAAACAATGCAATAGATGACAGCTGTTGAACAATAACAATGCAACATCTGATGAAAAAACAATACAACAGCTGATGGCAAAACAATGCAACTGCTGAAATCTATACTTAGAATATTTTGAACGTAGAATATCAGTGGTGGTTTAAGAACCAGACTTCAGACTTAACCATAAGAATCAACATGAATAACCTTGGTTTCCTTTGTCTGAAGAAATCAAAATATCTCAAGAAAGTTCTGTAAATGATCGAATAAGCTACTTCTAAGCTGCTTCGAAGGATAATCTTTAGAAAACTCAAGAAACTACTGGATGAACATCATCAAACCATTTTCTAAAATCTTTTCTGGATCAAAACATAGTAAACACGTACCTTTCTAAAAAAAACAGAGCATGAACTTTTCTGGTTTTGAAGAACAGCCGTAGCTATCTTCCGTACTATAAAAAAATCAAACATCATGCAAAAAGAATTGAATATATGCTTTCACTGAGTGAGCAAGAAATACGTGATCAAATGAAGACTGCACAGAGTAGACAAAAGAGCTACGCAGATATCCAACGCAGGGAGTTAAACTTCGAAGTAGGAGATCATGTATTCCTAAAGATATCAACAATGAAGGGTGTGATAAGATTTGGCAAAAAGGGGAAGCTAAGTCCAAGGTTTATAGGACCATTTCAGATTTTGGAGAAAATAGGGACATTAGCTTATCGGTTGGCATTACCTCCAACGATGTCTGCTGTTCACAATGTGTTCCATATATCAACACTTAGGAAATATATTGCGAACCCTTCGCATGTACTCAGATAGAACCTATTCAGTTAGAATCAGACTTAACTTACGAAGAATTACCAGAGAAGATTATTTCCAAAGAAAACCGTAAGTTGAGAAATAGAACTATCCCTATGATTAAGATACAGTGGGTAAATCACAATGAAAGAGAAGCTACATGGGAAGTCGAATCTTACATGCAGAAAAGCTATCCAAATCTCTTTAAGTAAGTAATTTTGGGGACGAAATTCTTTTAAGGGGGGTATATTGTAGCGCCCAGCCATTTTTATGAGCCACAATTAGAAAGTTCTGTGATTTGAGGGATTACATTGTTATGCTATTGTTTTATTCAACTCTTACTTCGGTTGAGCTTCAAAGTTTCAGATTTTGTACTATTTAGCTCCTTCATTTAAAAGCTATCCAAATCTCTTTAAGTAAGTAATTTTGGGGACGAAATTCTTTTAAGGGGGGTATATTGTAGCGCCCAGCCATTTTTATGAGCCACAATTAGAAAGTTCTGTGATTTGAGGGATTACATTGTTATGCTATTGTTTTATTCAACTCTTACTTCGGTTGAGCTTCAAAGTTTCAGATTTTGTACTATTTAGCTCCTTCATTTAAAAGCTAAATTCAGATTTTCATGTTTACGAGATAACAGCCTTTATTATGGTTTAGGTTGATATTAAGATAATTAGAATGAAAACTCAGCGGGTGTTTAGCCAATCACTGCAAGCCAATTGAATCCTTTGTTTTAATTAAAATCGTTTGGTTTCCATGTGCATCATTTTTATTTTAAAACAGAGTACGCTTTTAGAAGATTTTGGCATATTGATTTAAATGCGTTTCTTCTCTAGGCATTTACAAATCACATATATATAGGGTGTTAGCTGCTTCATGCATAATTATCTTCAAATCAAATTACTTTTAATCGGTGCTCTCTCTCGAGGAAACCGAACAAAATTTCTATAAGATTTTCGAAGGAAACGGCCGGGTTGCACAAGATTTGTTGTATTTCCGTTTCGTTTGTGTTAAAGAATCCAGGCAAGTAAACTCTGTTTCTTGCTCACTCAGTGAAAGCATATATTCAATTCTGTTTGCATGATATATGAGTTTTTAAAGACTTGAAGTTATGCTTCGACTATTCTTTAAAACCAGAAAAGTTCATGCTCTATTTTTTATGAAAGGTACGTTTTTACTGTATTTTGATTCAGGAATGTTTTAGAAAATGGTTTGATGATGTTCATCTAGTAGTTTCTTGAGTTTTCTTCAGAAATTCTATCGAAGTAGCTTACAAGTAGCTTATTCGATTATTTCCAGAAATTTCTTAAGATCAAATTCTTCAGACAAAGGAAACCGTCATGGTTTGTGTTCGTCCATACGGTTAGGTCTGAATCTGGTTCTTAAACCATCAGCTGATATTTCTTTGTTGAAAATATTCGAAGTGTTGTACTCAGCTGTTGGCAGCTGTTGCATGGTTTATGTTCATCAGTTGTTGTATTGTTTGTCGTCAGCTGTTGCATTGATTCGTGTTACTGTTGAACTATCTGTCCTCAGCTGTTGTTTTGTTAATCATCAATTGTTGGCAGCAGTTACATTCGTTCATGTACAACTGTTACTTCGTTGGCACACATCTGCTGTCAGCTGTTACGTTGTTATAACAGTGTTCAGCAGTTGGTTTGTTCAACAACTGAAATTCTTTATTTAAGTTGCGTTGACTTCGACATTGACCAACAGATAGTTACTGTTCATTTTTCAACAGATAGTTACTGTTCATCTCTTCATCAGATAGTTACTGTTCATTTTCTTCATCATATATTTACTGTTCATTTTCTTCAGCAGATAACGAAATTCTAGAATTTGATTCCTTATTCATTTCTACTTCAATTTAAATGAATTATTTGATTTAACTGATAGATTCAAGTAGTAAAGTTATTCAGTTTTCATCTTCGCAAGTATTACAGAGAATTCTCAACCATTTACAGAACATCATCGAACGACGAAAATCAGTAAGTCATACAAGAGAGAATTAAAAACAGATTTTATGAAAATAAGAAAGAGCAGAATGTTTTAGAAATGTTTTAAGTTTTTACAACAAAAAGGGTCCCCATGAAGGATAAGGATTACGGCTGACGAACCGTATATCCCTTCAAAACCCAAGGAAGGATCAGGATTACGTGTCGACGGATCTGTATACCCCTTCAACCATGAGCTTAATGCTAGACTGATATCAGGAGTTTGATCAAACGAATGGGACCAAATGTTAAAGAGTTGTCATAATTTCAGAAAATGAAAGAAGAGCTCAAGTGTGATTTTAATCACAACTCTAGAGATGTTTAAAGAAATGATTTCAGAACTGATTCATGTCTTATGCTTTCGTTTCCTATTAGGTTTCTCAGTTATGTATTTCTCTTGTTTATTTATAAGCGTATTTAAAGTTTCAGACTCCGTTATGTGCTTTTGATATTTCCAGATTTTACCTGTTGGGCCTTAGGCTCACTAGTTTTCATTGAGTGCAGGTAATGAGCAGTAATGAGTATTGGAGTAGATGCCCAAGTAGCCAACTTGTGGCGTGTGAGTTTTATTGACTCTTTGTATAACAATCTTTATTTATGAAATACGCATTTCTTTTATGGCATTCTTTATTTTCATTATGTTATAATGTTAACAATTATGTTGGATAAAGACCTAGAATGCACCATAGTGTATGTTAGATGTGATAGTGGATATGATGGCTATCATGAAACACATCTAATAGTCACTGTGTATTCTGAACTCGTTCCTAGTCGATTGGGCCGTCAAAATGAGGATAAGGCCGCCCGAGCTTGAGAATAGCATCTGCGATGCGAAGTACCATGTTTCATTGGTAGGGAACATTGTGATGTTCTAAGCATACAGATGGATAGTGACCTGGTGATCTATCGAACTACCCTCGTTCGGACTTTCCAAGTGGTTACCATTTGTCGAGTGGATAAATCCGAGGTCTTGGTTGTACTGATTAGTCCTCACTACTCGAGACGTCATTGATACTCTACATGATAGGCGCCTCACTTTGACCCGTTTACCGACTCACTTGGGGTCATTAGGTGGCGAGATTTGGTGAGGTCCCGATGCATGTAGGAGTCGATGCTTCGTTGTCGAGGATTCACCGCTCACTTTTATGCGTGGATATCCTATGCTACCTGAGGAGATAATAGTGTGTTGAAAGGACCGTACTGTACGCTAACCACGACCAACTGGTTCTTGCAGGCACTATCAGCGATACCTAGGGGATCATGGGGCGATGTTGCTAGGCGCTTTACCATGATACGATGGTCAGTCCGAAATTGTGATTTCGGAGTCACAATGGTTGTGGGCCCACGGCTAGCTGTATCCCTGAACCATTGAGGGTCACACAAGTACTGGATTCACGATTCCCGCATGGAAACTGAGCTCAATGTGTTGAGCATAGGAGGAGGAATTTAGGGAGTGCGACTTCCTAAAAGTCAACAGGGGTCAAATTGCGATCTCCCATAGTTGAAGGGCTAAATGCAATTTTGGACTAGGTGGTCTGAAAAATTGTTTTCACATCATAATACTCAATTTTGGAAACTGTGTAGATCGGTTCGATCAAATCATCGATCGGAGTTATGATGAAGTCACGATGATAGGGATGAACCGAATGTTCATACGTTGGATTGGGCCCGCCCCAGGTCCAATGGGCCGGTTCAAGCCCATGTATCACTTTTATTTACTAGAATTGCTCTAGGGCTACATCATAACATCATAACACACCAACCCTAGCCTCCAATAGCCGCCGCCCCTCCTCCCAACTCTCCTCTCGGCCGCGCCTCCACCCACGCGCCGCATCTTGCCGTGATCGGACTTGCTCCGTTCGTCTTGACGAGGAGATTCCGTTCGTGTCAAATTCGTCAGATCTTCTAGTGCAGACTGACGAAGGAATCCTGATTCCGGTCGTGGACCTGATTAAGGAGAATCTACCGCCTCCTACATTGAAGTGCCGGATTCCCTGTGAATCTGGTCGGATCCAGGCGCCTAGACGCCAGCAAGGTAACATTCATTAAACATCCTATGTATGTTTTATTGAATAGATTTTATGTATTGAACGATTCCCGGTGGAAAATTTTAAACTTCCGCTGTGCCCCGGGAAACGGGATCCGGATCCAACACTGCGCAAACAAGGAGTTGGAGGGAGATGAACAGAAAGGAAGGTCATGTTTATCGTGGACGTCAGTTCCATCATGTTCATCAGCTTATGTTTTGTATTACAGAAAATTCATATGTAATGTTTTTGTATTGCAACAGATATTTAAACAGTAGATATATGTTCCGCTTTTTACTATACCTGACGAAAGCGCTTATCAGACATTAGTTCTAATTTAATATCTGCCGATTATTTCTATCAGATATCACTTCACCCTCGATTATCCTTTCCGCATACCTCACCGTTTTGCTTGTTGTGCATTTCGATAGTTGCGAGTTGCCTATATTTGCAATTCAACCCAGAATTTAGTAATGGCTTATCATGTAGGCGAGATCGAAAATTTTTGGTCTTTCAATTCGAACCCTAAACTTCTAAAATTTCATTAAGAAAAGTCAGGTCGTTACAGTTGGTATCAGAGCATGGTCCTTGAGATAAACACATTTCCAGTCTGAGCAGATCTCTCCAGCCATTTCTAAATTTGTGAGTTTTAATTCATGTTCTAGCATAAAGTAATCTCTCATAATAGAATTGTGGTGGATTTGGGCTATGTTTATAGAAATGTCAGGACGAAGTAGAGGAAGAAGGAGTTTTGCCGAAGGAGATAGTGAGTCAGAAGGCATAAACCCAGTCCTAAATAGTATGGCTAAACTCTTAGAACGTTTAGTTGACCAAACCAGTCATGGGAATGGTCAGTCTTCAGGTAGAATATTCAGTCGAGAAGATCCTTAGGAGAGGTTCAGAAGACAGAGACCTCAAGTGTGACGCCCGAACGCACGGGGTCACGAGTTTGGGGTGAATAAAAATTTTCGAATAAAAGAAGGGCTAAAAGATAATTCGCTATAAGCTGTATCTCCTATAACATGAAAGAAACTCGAAACACAAACCAGACGCAGACACAATACTAAATACGGCGCAAACTGCTGGAAACATTTTTTGCGGAAAAACAACTCTTATATTTATTGCAATTGCGGTTACAATGTTTTTCATTCTATACGAACATACAATTGTTGCAATTGATCTAATACAGATCCTACAAAAAATAAAACAACATTATCCTAGACACGGATTACGTTGGCCCCTTGATAAACACAACCACCCAGCCGCTGGTTCAACTTTCACCTGCTGTTCTTCCATCAGTTGTCGCACCTGCACCATTTTAAAAGCTATTGAGCCTAAGGGCTCAGCAAGTAAAACCTGGGTAATAACAATTCAAATATACAGGTGGACATCTGTTCAATACATATGTTAAGGAACTTCAAGGAACAATATCATTTTCGTAAATAGTTCAATAAACATTCAATGGCAGAAACAGGGGATGATAGCCCAGATTCTCATTGTTAACATTTTCAATATCATTTTCAGTTGATCATGGCATATAAGTTCCTCATGGTCCGTGTTGCACTTGATCAAATGACTTCGGAAATCCATTCTAGCATATAGCTCATATGAAAGGGCAGCCGACATCTGGATGACTACCCACCCTTCTTCAATGGGTGACCGTCAACTATCTATGCCCTAATCTTTTATCACTTTCAAAGAAATCCTCCTGTGTTCTTCAAAGTTATTTGCAGAGAAGTTCGTGTATTGCTCAAGGGGAAGAATTCTGCAGGGAGCAGCTGCTGTTGCAAAGTTACGGTTAAGGCAAGTAAAAGCTGTTTCTTGACTCACCATTTAAAGCATATATTCATGTTTCTAAGTCTTCTTGCCTATATGTTATTGTAAGTTTCGAAGTTCATGTTTTAAAATGTTTTAAACATGAAATAGGAAAGGAAAGATGGGTTCAAAATGATGTTTTGAAATGATATTGATGCTTCCAAAATGTTTTCCAGAAAGTTATGAATGTTCTTCAGGTTAAAAGTCGTAATATCAAGATTTGATAACGGTGTAATCGGTAGTTGCTAGTTGAATCATTATAAAGTATGGTTTGATAGGCAACGGCGGATGGCATAGTTGTTGTTTTGATGTTACAAATGTCGAGTTATGTTCCAGCAGCTGCATCTCCTTGATTCAGCAGTTGCATTGTTATAATGTTTACGAATGTTCTTCCTTTTGCTGTAATATCAAGATTTGATGATTGTGTAATCGGTAGTTCCTATTTGAATCAGTATAAAGTCTGGTTTAATAGGCGACGGCTGGTAGCGTGATCATTGTTTCGATATTACAAGTGTTTCGTAAAATCAGCAGATGCACTGTTCATCAGCAGGTGCATCTTTCCTTGTTAAAATCAGCAGTTGCACTTCTTCGTTGAAAATCAGCAGCTGCATTGTTATCGTAAAACCAGCAGCTGCATTTCCTTCGTTAGAATTCAGCAGTTGCGATGTTTTCATAAAATCAGCAGATGCACTGTACATCAGCAGGTGCATTCCTATTGAAATATTTCAGTCGTTGTATTTCTTTCGTAAATTCCAGTTGGTGCACTGGTCACCAGCAGGTGCATTTATTTTGCTAAAACCAGCAGGTGTATTTCTTTGTTAACACCAACAGGTGCATTCCTATTGAACTAATTCAGCAGCTGCATTCCTTTGTTAGAATTCAGCAGTTGCGTTGTCTTCCAAAATTCAGCAGACGCATTTCCTAGTAAATTTCCAGCAGTTCACTGTTCATCAGCAGAAGCATTTTATTGTCAAAATTTCAGCAGTTGCGTCTGGTTTTATATGTGTTAGTGTTCTCTTGCGATTGGTTTTCTTTTCAGCAGTTTCATTTCAACGATATGTTTCCAAAGTCGAATTCGATACTCAGTAAAGTTTTAAAATGGGAAGAAAATGTTTAAAATGATGGAACCCGATGATTTACAGAAATTTCAAGGTAATGTTTAAAGAAAGGATTGTTAAGGAACAAAAGCTATTTTAGAATTCTTCCCCTTGAAGCAATACACGAACTTCTCTGACAAATAACTTTGAAGAACACAGGAGGATTTCTTTGAAAGTGATAAAGAATTTACTTTGAAAACAAGTTTAAATACCGAAGGGATTAGTGGCAAGCTACTTGTGATATTTAGCATGACACACTTTAAACAAGTTGCAGTATTTTAATAAAAACTCCCTTCTAACCATTTTAATTTGTAAAGTACCAAATCTTTTCCAAAAGAAATCATTTCACCTCCTTAAAGATATGTTCAATCCATTTCAAATAAACTAGCTCGTGCATCACCCTTGGAGTCATCCGCTGGAACCTGCTACGTAACACTATTTTCTGAAATCAATTAATTTCAACATGCATAACATATTTTAGAAATGCCATTTCAAATAAACAATATTCATATCGTGGTCCTAAGGATTTTTGGGGCGTTACATCAAGAATTTTCTGGCACTACTGATCCTCTCATAGTAGAGAGCTGGAAAAAATCCATGGAGGTGATCTTCGAGTATTTGCATCTGACGGATTTGGAAAGGCCTCAGTGTGCTATTTACATGCTAAGGGGAGATGCAATGATTTGGTGGGAAGGCGCCAAATTAACAGTTGACTTGGAGATTCTCACCTGGGAGGAATTTAAACGGGTCTTCTTCGAGCAATACTTTACTGTAGATGTGAGAGAACAGTTGCAGAGTGAACTTTTAACTCTTAAGCAAGAAGGAATGGCGATGCGGGACTATATCCGCAAATTCGAGAGGGGATGTTACTTTGTTTCACTCATTGGGACAAATGCAGATGCCATGCTTCGCCATTTCATCAATGGGTTGAAGCCCATGATCAAACATGATGTTCGCCTGGCAGAACCCGTGGATTACAGAGCAGTTGTAAATAAAGCTCTACGGGCAGAGCAAGACTGGAAGGCGATTGATGATGAGAGGCAGTTGAAGAGACAAGCTTTCCAGCAAAATGACCGAAGGAAGTTCGAGAAGCAAAACAGCAATCAGCAAGGGTCGCAAGGGAAAGGGCCAATTGCTGCTCAACACATATCTGCTGTTCCAAATACTGGGAATAGGCAGCCATGTCCCACTTGCAAGAAGACTCATAAGGGACAGTGTCTTCTTGGGCAGAATGTGTGTTATACTTGTGGATAGCCAGGCCATATGTCAAGGAATTGTTCCTAGAAGCAACAACTCATCACAAGTAGAGCATATGTGATGACTGCTGAAGAAGCACCAGCAGATACCACTGTGGTGACTAGTAAGATTTCTGTCGCTAACATGTCTACAATAGCACTATTAGATTATGGTGCAACTCATTCGTATGTATCGGATAGATTTTCTAAGAAATTGGCATATCAACAAGAAACACTAGAAGTAGGATACTGCGTTCGGATTCCTTCAGGGGAAAGCATAGTAACAAACCTTATATTTCGAAATATAGAACTTAAGCTACAAGAGAATATCGTCTTCGCAGACTTGATAGTATTGTCTATGCTTGAGTTTGATTTCATTTTGCGATATCCGCCGCGCATGGCGCGGACAGCGTGCGGCCATGTGCCGCACGCTGTGTGATGGCGGCGGCCATCGCCGTGCGGCCGCCGTCTGGCGATTCCTCATGGCGATGCGAAGCGTTCTGTCTTCTACGTTTTGTTTCGCGCTTGTCCCGGGAATCCCATGAAGTTTTCGGGCCAATATTTGATATTGGGCCAATTTTGGTCGGACCAAAAATCGATTTTGAAATTTTTGAGATTTTGGTCCTAAAATTGTTTTAAGCCCAATATGATGCAATTAAAATTAACAAAATGTGATTTTATTTATAAAGATTTTATAATTAAAATATGTTTTTGTTGGAAATTATCAAATTTGATTTGATTATTTAAATTATGTCAATTATTTGAATTAATTGCATGTTTGGGATGATCGAGATCCGTGCCCAATATGTTAGGTGTAAGCTAGGTTTTGCGATTTTGGTTGTAAATATTGTTGATATCATTTATACAGTGGGCCTGGTTTATGGCCCGTTCCCACCCCGTAAAATTATATCCCAATGTGTCATGAACATTTAAATGTAAATATTAGATTTAGTGGGAGGACATTTGAACATGGTGGAGATGATGATCAAAGATATTGAAGACCGAAGATTTGTAAAACCGGAAGCAATTGTAATAAGATTGCATTGCATACTGCATTTCACCTAGGACTGGACCCAGGTCCGTGATTGGCAACCACGGACCGCATAGCTCTCGCGATCGATCATACCAAAGTTTTTATATATGCGATATATGTTAAGTTGAATCCGCATGTTAAATTGTGATTTAATATTTTCGAGACCAAATTTTCAAAAATAAAATCCCTCGTTTTAAATATGATTTAAAACTGATATCAAGATTAATAGTTTATTCGATAAACTAAGAGAATTTAAATATGTTTAAATTTTCCTACCTTCCATCAACAATGAGTGTACGTCGATGCTACCCGTATACATGGCGGAAAGCTGTACACGTCATTGACACTTGCTGTGAGTTGGTTGGAACTCCCTTTAACGTTGACTCATATTATTGGGGACGTTAAGGGGACCATCCTTCACAACTCGACATTGATGGGTCATCTTGACACGTGATAGTAATCGACGTCATATTATTGGGCCATTACTTGACGTGAGGTAAATACATGGAGGTTGCACCGGTTGCAATTGGACTCTACCTTTTGAGGGTCATGGTTGGCTGATATTATTCGGGACCATGATCGCTTGACTGGACTCTGTGTACCCACTAAGGAAACTTGCTTTCTCGATTTCATTAGAGGGTGGTGAAATCGTTAAAATAGTGGGAGGGTAATTCATAAAACTAAATGACCTCGTTTTATGTCTTAGCGTTTTTCATATATAGTTATTAATGCATGTCTGTTTTTCTTTTCAGTATAAACTGCTTATAAAATGTCTTCGATCAAAAATCCACTTGCTGCTATACTGGATAGCAACAAGTTCACGGGTCTGAACTACCAAGACTGGCTTCAAAACCTCAATATTGTATTGTCTTCGGAGAAACTTCTCTACACGTTAGAGAAGAGCCCTCCGAAGGAAGCCCCTGCCGACGTCAGCCCTGAGGAGCTGACTATGCTTAACAAATGGTGGGATGACGAGATTAAGACTCGATGCTATATGATGGCATCGATGTCCAACGAAATGCAACGGCGTTTCGAGAAGATGGTGTATGCTGCTGACATACATCTTCATCTCAAAGAGCTGTATGGGGAGAACTCTCGACATGAGAGGCTCACCACTGTGAAGGAGCTTATGACGAGCCGCATGCGCGATGAGACTTCGGTCCGCGAGCATGGGGTTCGTATGATTGGGCTCATTGAAAAGTTGATGGGCCTTGATATCACACTTCCACATGAGCTGTCTGTGGATTTGCTTCTCCTCTCACTCCCTGCTGCATTTGACCCCTTTGTGGTCAACTTTAACATGAACAAGCTGGAACCACCCTTGAAGAGGTGGTGAACATGCTCGTCGTGTTCGAGGGGACCATAAAGAAGGACAAGCCCGTCCTCCTTATGGGCTCTTCTTCCTCTGCGAAGAAGGGGCCCAAACGCAAGGGCAAGAAGTGTTCTGCCCCTGCGAAGGAGGAAAAGCCCACTAAGAAGCCCAAGGCAAAGGCTTCCAAGCCAAACAAGTCTGAGGATGTTTGTCACCACTGCCACAAGCCTGGGCACTGGAGGAGGAACTGGAAGGAGTACCTCGAGCAGTTGCGAACTGCAAAAGGTATG
The DNA here is from genome assembly GCA_001598015.1 of Dorcoceras hygrometricum. Taxonomy (NCBI): domain Eukaryota; kingdom Viridiplantae; phylum Streptophyta; class Magnoliopsida; order Lamiales; family Gesneriaceae; genus Dorcoceras; species Dorcoceras hygrometricum. The sequence continues at coordinate 98,728 of KV016265.1, forward strand.
TTCTATATTGAAATAAATATGTCTCTTAATTCGACTTCTTGGGTACTTGATACCGGATGTGGATCTCATATCTGTAATGATTTTCAAGTGATGACAAGAAGCCGACGTCTTATAGAGGGTGAGACCCACTTGAGGCTTGGAAAGAGTTGCTGCTGTAGCGATAGGAGATGTTTATTTATTTCTGTCATCGAATTTTAAGTTGTTACTAAAAGACGTTTTATTTGTTCCTGAATTGATAAAGAACATTATTTCTGTTTCTATGTTTGATAGTGATGGATATTCTTGTCATTTTGCTATTTGATTTGCAATATATACAAGAATGAATGTTTGATTGGAATTGGGGAATGCGAAAACGATTTATACACCTTAAAATTAAAAGTAGTTCCAACTCGCGATGTGGAAATACATATAACAACAATTAAAAGGAAGAACGATAGCTTGAACCCAGAACAACATTGGCACGCTAGGCAAGGTCACATTTCCTTGAGTAGGATGAACAAGTTGGCTAGGAGTGACATGTTTGATTTTTCAGACATTAACTCCCTACCGACTTGTGAGTCTTGTCTCAAGGGAAAGATGACTAAACAACCCTTCAAGGGCAAGTCTGAACGTGCTCAAGGCCTATTGGATTTTATCCATACTGATGTGTGTGGCCCGCTTAGCATTGGTACTAAGTACGGTCACACATACTTCATCACCTTTACCGATGATCACTCTGGGTATGGGTACTTGTAATTAATGAAGCACAAGTCTGAATCTTTTGAAAGGTTCAAAGAATTCAAGGCTGAAGTGGAAAATCAGTTAGGGAAAAGTATTAAAGCACTTCGATCCGATCGAGGTGGAGAATACTTGAGTGTTGAATTTCAAGACTATCTTAAAGAGAATGGGATTCTCTCACAGTGGACCCCTCCGGCCACGCCACAACTCAATGGTGTAACGGAGCGTCGTAAACGAACCTTGATAGACATGGTTCAATCTATGATGAGCTTCACTGAACTTCCTATCTCGTTTTAGGGCTATGCGCTCGAAACGACGGTAATGTTGTTGAACAATGTCCACACAAAGGCAGCGGATAATACTCCATATGAGATATGGATGGGAAAACCGCCCAAATACTCATACATGAGGATTTGAGGATGTCCTGCTTACGTGAAGCAGATAGTGGGAGATAAGCTGGATACTTGATCCATTTAATGCTACTTCATTGGGTATCCAAAGAATTCCATTGGATACTACTTCTACTATACCAAAGAGACAAAAGTGTTTGTTTCTAGGAATGCCACCTTTATGGAAAAGGAGTTTCTGCTTGATAGAAAATGCAAGATAGTAGAACTCGAAGAGGTTCGAGTACCATCTGAAGTACCAAGTGAACCTCCCGCACCTCAAGAGCCAGTACCAGAAATGGTCGCACCTAGGAGATCTGAAAGGGTTCCTAGGGCTCCTGATAGATATTGTTTCCTCCTGAAGATGATCAAAGTGATAAAATGTTGTATGTGATCCATGAACTTTCAAGGAGGAAATCTTCGATGCTGATTCTAATTTGTGGCTTGAAGCAATGCAGTCTGAGATTGACTCAATGTGCTGGTCCGTTTATAAATTAAAGGATCAATAAGAAAGATCAGCAGACGCGCTTTTTGTTAAAAACCATTCAAAACAATTTTGCGCTACTGATACTAACTTGAGCTGCAATAGCTCGTTGTTCTTGAACAAATATAATACAAAGAGCACCGGAAACAGATCTGGTATGATTTAAAAATCATGCGGAAAATACCAGAACTGAATCCTATATTTTAAAACAACTCAAACAGATTTATTTACAACATAAATCTGTTCAAGACTCATGTGCTTGTGTGCTGCTGATATGTTATGCTAAGTGCTGAACTGTTTATGCGAATGCTAAATACAAGCAAGTGCTGATTTATGCTTATGCGTGTATGCGTGCTAAAGTAAATGCTGAGAGCTTAAAGAACACAATACAGTACGCAGCATATTTGTTTATGGAAGTTCGGATATCAACATCCTACATCTCCCCTTCTTCCACCTCGGAAGGATCCACTACTTCATAACTGCACATCAGCCG